>PVJI01004198.1:93667-111885 GCA_004026765.1 Micronycteris hirsuta | reverse complement strand
GGGTTGCCCAGCCGGGGGTTTTATTAGAGGCATTAAGACACATTTACATTGGATTGATTATTCATGGGATTAAGCAGAACAGGTAGGATTACTCATAGCAAGGCATCAGGATGTTGATTCACGTCTGGTGGCAGACAAGACCAGGTTAAAGCAATATTCAGAGATCAGCAAGCCAGAATATTTTAAGATACACCTTTGCCAAATTCCTATTAGAGAATTCCCATCCCACAGACATGATCCACACTTGCTCACACAGGAATCACACGGAGCTGTGCTCAAAACGTGTAAATTCTCAGGACTGCGTGTTTTCACGCGTGTGGAAATCACTGCCACAGACATTTTAACAAAGGGGTGGGCAGGCTGTGCTCACAGGCCTTGGGAGTCAGACACACCCAGGTTTGAATCTAGGCTTGCCCACTACAACTTGACCTCTTGGAGTCATTTTGTCCTCTGTGAGAGAAAACATTGCATCAGTGTCATGAAGTCATTGTGGGGATTTACCAAAACAACACAAAGCTTCCAATATGGTGTCTGGCATATCCTAGGTGCTCAGTGCATGCTAGTTGTTTTTCTTGTGACAGCAGCGTGCAGAATTGGAACCTGGATATGGCTTGCATAGTACTATCATAAAGACTTGAATTTTCTTTGATGCTTTTATATTTCTTATTGTCTCAGTTTGATCAGATTCAACATATTGATGATTTTTACAAGATAACATGTCTCACTTCATTCATGATTGGTCTATATCTGTTACTAGTCTGGGGGTTATCATTGTAGAATTAATGATTAATTATGGTTTCCTCTGTGGGGTCATCATCCTTTTCATACAAATATTGCAATTATGGCCCCAAATTCATTTCATTATGTGGAGTTATGTATATGTTGGTCTTCCAACTTTTCCCTCCTCATCTTTGTTTCCCTAACACCTGGCTTTTGTAGTCATTCATTCTGTTACTTACATGTTTCAAATGGATAGTATTTGTCTAGCCCCTTATCCTTTCCAAGCAAGTTCAAGTCTATTCTCATTTGACTCAGTAACTCTGTGATGAGTATATCCTTTTCCTCCATTGAAAAAAGCTTGTTGTTGGAGGCTCAGGAGAGCTTATGGGGCTTGTACATGTATCTGGAGAGGAAATGAACTTGGGTCATTTTTTCCAAATCTGTGGTTCTTTGCTTATATAGTTCTTTTTTTTAAAAAGGATTTTATTTCTTTATTTTTTAGAGTGGGGAAAGGAGGAAGAGAGGGAGAGAAATATCAATGTGTGGTTTCCTTCCGTGCATCCTCCCATCAGGGATCCATCCACAGCCCAGACATGTGCCCCAACTGGGAATTGAACCAGCGACCCCTTGGTTCTCAGGCCGGCACTCAATCCACTGAGCCACACCAGCCAGGGCACTTATATAGTTCTTAAAGTTTAATGTGCAGAGGAATTGCCTGGGGAGCATATTAAATATACCTTTTCTCAAAGGAGAAGACAGTTCCTTTTCTTAGGGCTTCTTTCAGTGGATCTAGGATGGGGCTCTAGATTTGCACATGTAGGTGTGTGACCCTAATGTGTGACCTGTGGACCACACCACCACCTTTTGAGAAATCTGTATTCTGCCTATATAGAACTTTGATTGGGTGCAGTTAGAAAATTAAGCCTAGGGAAAATAGAAGCACCACCGGACTTGCTTTTGCTTTAAAAACCTCAACCCTATAAAATACATTTCTGAGTAGCAGTATTTTTGGAGCGGCTCTCTCCAAATGGGTACATGAACCTACAATGTGCCCAGTGGTTTCTCGTGGCAGCCTAGTCCCCTTTCATAGGACTCAGCCTGAATGCTCTTGCAGCAAAGCTAGGGAGGAGCCTTTTCAGGACAAAGTTGAGATGGCGCTTAAATGGATTGGAACAGAGGTAATAAAGCTACCTTGCATAGCAGCAGTGCCTTGCTACTCTTTCTTACCATGTAATTTAAGACTGGCTGCCTTATCTGTGAGTCATCTTCAGTGGAGGGTTTTGTACCGATGCCCTGTTGTTGCCTGTTGAAGTCCTGAACTTCACTCCTTCTCTCACTCCATAAATGTTAGTGAGCACCAGCTCTGTCCTGGCTACCACGAAGCAGCCTCATTAAAAGGCGCTCTTTAAAAAATTGCACTTGGGCCCTTTAAGAGCTTTTACCTAATTTTCAAGCGATGTCATATATTACTGAAAGAAATTGAGGCTTTGCTCCTCAACCACATTGACTCAGTTTGTTAAAAACCATTGAGCATGTGCCCTGGCCAGGCTGTGATGGTTTGGTGTCTGGGGAGTTGGAGGAGCAGGGGCAGGGAGAGGGGGAGTGCTTCCTGATCTATAGTTTCCTTGGTTTCTGATGTCAAAGGGGTGGGCATAGGGATGGGCACCGGCTCCCAGAATTCTGGGTGGGAATTCAGAATGCATTTTCCACATGACAGGCCTTTTATTTTAAGGATATAAAGCTTCTTTTTATCTCTTGACAACAAATTGTTTATGAAACTCTGAGCTTATCTGTGGGGAAAAGAGTAAAAAGTCATTTAAATTGAAGACAAATGCCTTTAGGGTCAAATAGATGGCTGAGAGCTATATTGGGATCTTCACCTTCATTATTACACTGTTGTTGTGGAAAAATGCATCCAGGATAAAAACAAAACAAAAAACCCCAAAACTTAAAATGTACTTCTAGACTAGATTGTTGACAACCTCTAATTTTATAGATACCAATGTCAAATTCCCACCCTTCCCCCTTTCACAAGAGTGATATAGTCCCTCTGGGAAAGTCATGATTTA
Organism: Micronycteris hirsuta; assembly: GCA_004026765.1. NCBI lineage: Eukaryota > Metazoa > Chordata > Mammalia > Chiroptera > Phyllostomidae > Micronycteris > Micronycteris hirsuta. Next base: position 109,096 of record PVJI01004198.1, on the reverse strand, counting down.
ATCAGCGATACATGGAGTAGAGCTTTGGGTGGCCTCATCGAGTAATCGAAAGATTTCCCCCCCCAATGTTGTCCAGAGGTGAGGTAGATTATTCACCACTCAAGTGCTCTTCTTCCTTGGCAAATTCAGAATATTTTCCAGGAGCTTATGCCTCCATTTGCATGTTTGGGTCTTTTTTATCCCGGAGCTGTGCTGTCCTGTCCCTCCAGCATTAGAGCTGTGGCATAAGGCCCATCATGTTCAAGAGGCTTGGCAATTAAACTTCTGTTGTAACTCTTATGGGACATTTGATTCTTTCTTTTGTTAAAGAACTTGGACAACCTTTCTCCCCCCACCCCTCCGCCCCATCCAAGGGGCCAGTGTAGGGAAGCCTTACTCACGGAGGGTGAGCAGGAGACCACTCTCCAAATTCATGCTTTCTCCGCAGGCTTATTGCTGAAGTTTGAAACAAGATGTTTCAGTTGGCTTCTTGCCTGGAGAGGCCTTCTGGCAGATCAGTGAGAGGCCTGGGGAGTAGGTGAACCCCCTCGCCTCACATACCTGATGGGTTGTATTAGCAAGCCTGGCTCATTCTCTTAGGAATGGATTTATGTTAGCTGAAAGCACAGAGTGATGTCCAGTCCGGAGAGCGGTTTACTCATAGTCAATGAGAAGCAACCAGTGGGTGTATCAGAAGGTCCACATCTGATGTTCAGACATACCATCCCTCTGCGCTGATCACCTGGGGAGCTGGATTCTCACCTGATGGCTGCTTATTGGGTCAGAGCAGGGGAAACTAGTTGGGTGTGTCCCGTGTTCAGTGGCTTGATGTGTCCATTGTTTGGAGAGGGAAAGGTCTTTGGCCTGGGAAAGCCCTCATTTGGAGAGACAATGTCAACTCCAACTTCTGGCTCATCACATAGTCCTCTTCTTATTTCTAAAAGCCTATGATTCATCAGAGTTCTGAGGAGTGCTAGCTCCATTGGATGTTGGTTGGTGTAGACACACAGAGTGCAGTTCTTATGTGTGATACTTACATATTTTGTACTTACCTCAAAACAAGCAGTGAGCAGTAACTTTGTTTTAATTTAGATATTTTAATTAATCACAGCTCTTGTCTTCCACCCCCGAGTTATCCATAAGGCATAGATGCAGGAATCAGACACATAATAAAAAAAATAACAATTTTTGACTGACATTTGATTGGAAACTCCAGCTTGACCAGTAGCCAGAGTCACATTACCCAATAATACACTGTCACCCAGGTAGACCCAGGGATACCTCTTATGAGGGATTGTTGGATGTGCAGAATTACCCTCACTCAGTGGGGACCAAGCAGGGAAAGAGTCCATGGGGCTGCTTCACTCTGAAATACAGCAACTCTGCCCAATGGAGATCTTACCAATCAGGTAGGAGGTGGGAAGTGAGACTGAGGTCATAACTATGGGGGAAGTCCCCTCATAGCAACGTGGCCTCCGGAGAGGGCCCTTCGCGAGGAGCTGTGATGACTTCAGCCACTGAGATGCCTGCCGAGGGAGGTCCTAGGGCAGCAGGGCCGGGCCAGGAGTGTGGTTCAGTGAGTGGACACCTCCTCCATGACAGCTGACTTCTGGAGAAGGCTGTGTCAACAGAAGGGAGGCTTGTCCCCCTGTAGCTCTGTGCTGTTCTCCGAGGGCGTCACTGCATCCTGCTCCCTGCACACGCCCCATGAAAACAGTGGTCGTGGCCACACACTTACGGAAAACTAAGCATTCCCACATTTTTTTGCACGTCATGGTGGACATTAGAGGATGAATGACTTCTGTGATAAAAACATTGAAAACTCCCCTCGGCAACAGACTTAGAGTTCATGTGACCTTTCTGTGACTTTGTTTCTTCCTCTGTAAGACAGGAATTGTAATAGGACCTTCCTCATAGGGTTTGGGAAGGATGAGGCACATTAATACATATGGAAAGCACTTAGAAAATGTCTTGTACATAGTAGCCACTCAGTAAATGTTGGAATTGTTATTACCACTTTTATTATTTTACTTTACCTCTCATAGCCCCTTTGAATCATCATAGAATTAGGATTAAAATAGTATGTACTTCATAGGTGGTTGTCTTCAGGATTAACTTTTAAGCAATGTAATTCAGATAACAGACATGCTTGGATTAGAACCTGGGATCTAGCAGTGCTGTGGTAGACAGAATAATGATCTCCCAAAGATGTTGACGTCCTACTCCCTGGAATCTGTTAATATAGCACCTTACATGGCAAAAGGGACTTTTCAGATATGATTGAGTTGAGGATCTTGGGATGGGGAGGTCATCCTGGTTTATCCAGATAACTCTAATATAATCACGAGGACCCTTAGAAGAGGCAGGCAGGAGGGTCAGAGAGGGAGGAGACACGACACCAGAAGCGGAGGTTGGAGTGATGTCATTGGAAGGGGAAGGAGGAGGCTGCAAGCCAAGGAATGTGGGCATCCTCTAAAAAATGGAAAAGACAAGGAAATGCGTCCTCCCCTGGAGCCTCTAGAAGGAACACAGCCCAGCTGACACTTGATTTTAGCTTGAAAGACCTACTTGGGACTCAGACCTACTGAACTATAAGACAATATATATATATATTTTGTTTTGTTTTAATGCACTAAATTTGTGGCAACTTGTTATGGCAGTAATAGGAAGCTAATATAAATAGTTAGTTTAATTGAGGTATTAACTTTGTCATTGATGGACTTGAAGGTTTTCTTCATCATCAACTTTTGGAGCTTGTGGTGGGAGGTTGATGTTTTGAAGGTTGGATTTTATGGTCAGAGGTTGTCTGGTTGGCAAACTTCGGACCCCAGAGGAGAGCATAACCTTTGATTCGTAGCCACACCTGGGAGAGCAAAACCCCCTACTCACCCCATCCCCACCCCCAATTCCTGCATGGTATGCTTGTCTGGTCCCCAGTCCACACTTCTCCCACCCTGGGGTCACTGGTACCAGTCCTGGTGGGTGAATCTTGTTACCAGCCTTCTCTGGTCATTGGAGGTAAAGCCTCCAGAGCTTTATGGTTGTGAACCCCCTGTCTAGTGGACCCTTGGTATTTCTTTTTGGGTGTAGTCTTGTTTTTGTGTGCAGCTGGGAGGCTGGTTTCTCTGAATGTCTCATGGGAGGACATTCTTGTTACGGTCTTTTATGCTAAACAGAACCTCATTAGGTGTTGGGCTTCTCCTGAATACTCCTGAAGAGCATTTGCCTGTGAGTCAGAGCTTGTTTTCTGTACTATGGAAGATATTTTCCTGCTCAGGGCAGCCAAGCTTGGCATTCCAGAAGGACATGGTTCTACCCTTGTCACATGACTTGGGTTGACTCCCCATCTGCCTGTGTGTAATGGGCATCTGTGTCCTCCATAGTGTCAGGTCCCGCTTGCTGCAGTATTCACATGACCAGCATCTTCACACAGTATCAGTCCTGTGACAGACGTGGAACTCCACCCTCTGTCCCGTGCTTCACCTTAGCCAGCTAGCTCTACCTGGGACTCACGGCTCTCGTAGGCTATCAGTACGAGTTCTTTCTTTCTGTTGGGCCTGGAAGGCTGGGACCACTGGAGTTATCTTGTCTCCATGTGGAGGCTGAGGACGAGGCCATCACACAGAGAGAGGAGCTGAGCTGAGAGGCAGAGAGGACCTGGGCTCTGATCAGGTCCTTTGAACTCTTGAATTCAGCTGTGCCTGATGTGATGATAGTCCAACTCTGAACTTTTTGCTAATAAGAAAATAATTGTACCAACCGCTCTGCCCCTATTTCCCAGCCTGAGTTGAATTTTGAAAGCTCATGTCGTCCATGACAAACTTTTATCTCTTTACTGGATATGGAGCCCATCCTGTCCTCGTGAAGGGCGTAATTTCTCCGGAGTGAGTTGCTGTGTTGGGAGGCTCTTTCTTTCACCCTCCCTGTTACCAGGCACTCTCTGCTGTCATCGTCTGTCCTGGCCACCACAGCCCTACTCCGAAGTGACGGGTTTTAAGGCTGCAAGCTCTTGTCAGCGTCTCCATTAATTAATTCACCGTGGGCTCAGGGGCAGAGGAAGAAGAAGTGACCAGCTGCTAGTGGCAATACAGTAGTCGGGAGATATACTGGGAAGGACTTGACAGATGAGGGAGGCTTGGGGCAATTTTTTAAAAGTTTCCTCTAAGAAACAGAAGAAGTAAAAGGATCCAGGAAGTCATAAACCTCTCTCACGTGTTGTGTCTCTGCCTGCATGTGGCATGCTCACTGACCCCTGTTCCACACTGCGTGTACTTTGTGCTCTCAGTTAGGGGTCTTGGTGTCCCTGGGATCCCAGGAAATAAGGCTGAGTGGTTAAGAAGCCTGATTCTGTGGAGATGGTTGGTCGTGGGTGACAGAATTCCTAGGGCTACATTGTTTTAGCCTCAGTCATGTGGGCTTTGGACTGTCTCCTCTTGTGTGGTCTCACGTTCTTGTCCCCAGTGTGCACAGAGGCAAAGACATCTTTGAGGCAGGCTTCTTGACTTGTAAGGAAAGGGAGCTCATGACTATACAAGGTCTGACCAGAAGGTATTCAGCCATGCAATATGAAAAACAGAGACATTTATTGAAGAAGATACAAGATACAAGAAACTTTGTGCATAGGAAATGCTACCTCAGTCCCCTTCAAAGTAGGCGCATTGGGACTTCGCACAGTTCTCTCAGTCACCGTCAGCTGCCCTGTCGTATTTTCCTGAATCTCATCAATGGTCTGAAATTGCTTCCCTCTCACAGGTGATTTTAGTTTTTGGAAAAGCCAGAAGTTACAGGGCACCAAATCTGGGCTGTAGGGTGCTGAGTCACCTGGGTGATTTGATGTTTCACTAAAAAACTCTACATGAGACATGATGCATGAGAGGGCATATTGTCATGATGAAGCTGCCAACCACCAGTTACCCATAGCTGTAGCCTTCTGAATCATCTAAATAGTTTCCATGGAGGAATGTTCAAGCTTAATGCAAAATCTGATGCAGATTTGTTGCTCTACTTGCTGTCATTTTGTGTGTGATTGCCACACAGTACACATGCTCACTCAACAGCATCTACCACCCCCACTGACTAGTACAGTGAAGTCGTCATTGTTCACACATGCATTTCCAGTCCACTATCCTTGGCTGCCAGGTTACGTCGATGTCTCACAAACTTTTCTTGTTATATTAGCAATGGCTGGAGTTTTTCTGGAGAGACCTCATATGTTTGTTTTCCTGTCTGGTTCTAGTGGGTTAAACATGTAACCTCATGTAAAGATAAATCGGATCCCATCACCCTGATGTTTAAAACCCAGTGTGGACTTTTTGATGATGGCTTTCAAGGGCTTGATACGGTCTGGCTCTTCCCCATGTTCTAACCCCATCTCCTACCACCTCCCCACTTGCTTCCTCCACCCCCACCATGCTGGCCTTCAAGCTAACTCCCACCTCAGGCCCTTTGCAGCTACCGTCTCTGTCTGCTGCACTGCTTCTCTCTTCATCTCTACAAGGCTAAGTTAACCTTATCAAGCAAGTCTCCATTCGGATGTTCCCTCCTCTGACCCTCCTATCTCACACTGTACCCTCTCCTTCATTCTTTAGTCCTACTTCCTTTGTCGTCATTGCAACACTTACCAATACTCAGAGTCTCTCGGTGGTTTATCCCCTTCCCTCTTTACAGTCTGTATCCCACCCTGCACTCTACAATCCACAAGTGCAGAGACCTTGCCTGTTCTTTTCCCTGCTGCGTTCAAAGTGCCTCGTGCAGTGCTTGACCCCATGGTGTGTACTGCAGATGTACTTATAACATGAATGAATGGAAATCTAAGAGTAGGTGTTGTGGGGCCTGGCCTCGTGGCATCAAGGTGATTGAAGGTCCATGGCAGCTGTGGAGGGCTCTCCAATTGTGTGCTGTGTCTCACGTAACTGCTTCTTTCTGTTGTGCCTCCATCACGATTCTTCTGGTCACATATGTGCTCCTTGCGACTACAGTTAGCACGTAACTTTTTCTCGTGGTTTCATCCTTCAGAGCTCTTTTGATTATAAGAGTCAGAAGATCCAATTTAATCTGGCTTAAAACAAATGTCTAGCAGCTTCCGTCTCCAGGGATGGCTTGATCCAGCAGCTCAAATGATATCAGAAGTGTATTTTCCCCTATTTCTCAGCTTTCTCTTTCTCCCTCTTTTTCAGTCTTGGCCACGTGTGCTGGTACACATTTAAGAACCAGCCTCTGGGGAGAAGAAGTTGCTGGCTGATTTCCGTGGTGTAAATGCTCCCACCGTGGCTGATTTCAGGCTGCCGGGCCTGTGTCACTGAGTGCAGGGTTGGGAAGAGAGGCGCACACTGGGCTCCTGTGGGCCGGCGGGCCCGGCTCTGGCACCCCCGGGTCTTGGCTCCATTCTCGGGCAGGTGTTCTCATGCTGGCAAGAGGCTGCCAGCAGCTCTAGGTTTAATCTTCTTAGCAACCCACCAGAAGAGAGAGCTTTTCTTCCCCGCTTGTTTCCTTATCAGTCATTCTACCATCTATCCCCATTGAGAACCATGGTTCTTAATCTTGGCTCCATACTGAGTCACCCGGGGAGTTTTAAAAATCCCAGTGCTTGGCCACTTGGAACCACTGCCTGGGAGGATATCACTTTCAAATTAATAAAGTTCAGGGTCAGCCAATATGGTATAAATGTGCCAACATTCTTTGGTTCTTGGCCGGTGCTAGACATTTCCAGTTAATCAAGTTTATTATTTTTTCTTAAATTCAGATTTTGCCTCAGAATTTGCCTCTCCAAATAGGTTCCACCAGTTCGGAAATCCGGAGGGAGGACGGGGGGCTCACAGTGGAAGTCGTTCACCGTCACCGTACAAGTGAGTGCAGTGCTTTTACTGTGCCCTCCCCACCCCGGGCCCCTCAAGGGTCCAAAGTGAGTGTCAGTCACGTTTCATCTCTTTCACCATCCACTAAAACATGGCCCTTTTCACCTCTGTCCAGCATCTTCTCCCTCTTGCTGTTCATCATGAAGCTTCATTACACTCACACGTGTCTCCCATGTGCCCCCATCCCGACCACTTTCTGATCCTCTCTTTGCTCATCCGATTCCCTCTTCCAGATGTGCCATTTTCCTTCTCCTTGCTCAGCCCAGATGTTGCATTTGTTGTGAGAGCCAGCTGTGCCCCTGTCACCTTACAGAAATCTAATCACTCGGACCTTTCAGTTTCCTAGGCTCCTGTTGCACTTTTTATGAACAGTAACCAAGGCCTAGTGTTTGTTTGCTTTCACGAGTGCATTTGCAGTCCTGTCTTGTGATGTAGTCTGACCACGCAAAGAGGATGATCTGTGACCTAAAACTTGTTTGTGTGTGTGTTGACCAAGTACACAGCAGATGTTTAATAAAAACTTGTGGTCAGATTCTAAGTACTCTGAGGAATGATTTCAGAGTAACAGACAAGTTGATATAGATGGGAACAGCATTCTCTAAGAAGGAAAGAAGTTTGGGGAAGTGATGTTACAGACTAAAGAGGAAGAGAATAATAATTACTGTTACTCTCCCTTCTTCCAGAAGCACCCACTCCACTCTGCTCATGATCCATTGGTGAGGACCAGTCGTATGGTTCCACCTAGATGCAAAGGGGTCTGGGAAGGATGGACTCTGGCTGGGCGGCTGGCTTCCAGCAAGATGCTAATATAACAGCAGGGAAGCATGGGTTCCTGCTGCAGGTGCTGGGCACTCACGTTGATGCATGTGGTTTCCGTCTTCTGAGCCATTTATGTCGCTCCTTAGAAAGGAACCTCATACCCGATGAGCCTGTTTTTGGGTTTGTGCTCCTAGAGTCTCAGAAGGAATGCCCGGGAGCTTGTAAGGGTCTGCAGTAGAAAGAAAGAGTGAATGTGGCGAAGATATGTCTGTCAATATAGCAGATTTTCTTGTCAGTCATCAGTTGGGATAAAGAGACCATGCTGTGCTTTCCCTTTTCTGAAAGGTGTTTATGGTTTCCCCTGTAACACCCCACTGTATACACACACATATATGTACATACTTACACATGTATATACACACACCTATGTGCACACACATGTAGACATGTATACATACACATATCTACGTCTGTCTGTCTGTCTATTAGAGTGGATTGACTGTAAAGAATTGGCTCATGCTGGTGGGTAGGCTGCAGACCAGAGACCCAGGGAAAAGTTGGTGTTGCAGCTCAAGTCTGAAGGCAGTTTGGAGGCGGGATTCATTTTTCTGGGGACTTCTGTTTTTCTCTGAAGGCCTTCAGCTGTTTGAACGAGGCCCGCCGCATTATGGAGGGTAATTTCCTTTACTCTGAGTCCACTGGCTTAAATGTTGGTCATATCCTAAAAAAATACCTTCATAGTGACATTTAAATTAGTGTTTGACCAAATATCTGGGTACCATTGCCCAGCCACGTTGACATATGAAATTAACCATTACAAGGCCTCTGCCTAGAAAGAGGCCAAGCCAAAATTACCAGTCCCTCTACATAGCACCTCAGAGGTGGTATGCGACAGCTACCCAAGAGATGCCTGCCTGTGTGGGGCAGCCCCTGCCTGGGGCTGGGGGGCTCGAGGGGTTAGCATCTGCCCCTTGATCTCGAGATAAATCCACTCCATTCCCATCTTCTCTCTGGATGACTGAAATCTAACTGTGTGCTATAAGCCACATGGGGGGCGGGGACTTGGTCAGAGTGTGAGGGTCTCAGAACTGGACATCAGATGTGGGGAAACACACTTCTCAGTTGCAGTGGTGTGTGTGGGCAAGGCCTACAATTGGTGTTTTTCCTTCTTCCATGAAGGCTTCCCTGCGGTAAAGGAGACGAGCATGAATAGTAGGGACCGTAGAGCATGGAGCCAAGAGGCAGGCATAGGGTTTCCAGTTTGGAGCATCTGGGTTGGATCTCAGCTCTATTTACTAGCTCCAAATTTTTGGAATTAAGTTTTTATCTTGGAGCTTCAATATTTTCATTTGAGGAGTAGAGATAATAATGTTGACTTTATAGAGTTATTTGAAGTTTCAAAGGGATGACGTGTGTCGTGCACCAGGCAACTGCTGACATTATTTTGGATTGAAGACACATTTTGAAGGGCATCCAGGTGGCGGAAGGTCAAGGCACATTAACGGAGCACCTGTACATTAATTTCTGGAAGTGGATGAATAATTATGGTGCTAATTATAGTGTAAACCTCTTTGAAAGCTTGTCACTTAATAATCCTGGTAAAACAATATTTGTGTGATTAGCTAGTTTCCTGACCTTCAAATAAACATCTGAACAGGTAGCCTCAGTACCTGGCTCTTACTAAGTGCTCAGTACTGGTGGCACCAGGAAGATACTCCAGGGACGGTAGCCCTTGCTCTGATTTTTTTAAAAATCAGAATTTACTGGAAAAGTACAGGGAGTAATGTACTCAATACCCTGAATGTGCTCCCCACCTGATTTAACAGATAATTTTCCATATTTATTTCAGATTAATAAAAAAGTATTGAAAGTTGTAAGGGCAGTTGCAGGTGACCTTACTGACTACACGCACAGATGTTTCCAGATGAACTCTGGCCCAGCTTGGGTGGCATGACTCCCTGTAGCTGATCCCGGACACTGAAGGGGTGGGAGGGTAGAGCTCTATGGGCCAACCCAGGCTCTTGTGGCGTATTCCTGGAAGGGAGTAAGCTGGGAACAGTTCCATCCACATGCACTGGACTGAGAATGGGAGAGGGACAGGGTCCTGGAGACAGCAAAGGTTCTGATACAAGAGGAGAGGATGCTGGGTAGCAGGCACACAGGTGACCGTGCAGCTGGAGGAACATGGGAAATAGTGGTAGCTCCAGAACCTTTACATAGGAGAGGTTTGGTGGTTTTGTTAGAAAGAGGGTTTGGAGGCCTTGTCTTGAGACTGCCTCTGCATTGTTTTTATTGAATTTGTTTATTTGGGCTAGTGTATCAGGTGGACTAGGTTTGGCTGCATAAAAAAAGAAAACTCAAACAGCAGAAACAAGGTTTTTCCCTTACCTGACACAAGTTCAGGAGTAAGTGGGTCATTCCAGGGCTGGCGTGGTGGTTTTATGACCGTTAGGCACTCAGGCTGCTTTTTCCTTTTTGCTCAACTGTCCTCAGTACATGGCTTTTTATCTTGATGGTTTCCTCGTGGTGTCTATGTAGTGGCTGGTATTCTGTCCATCACATCTGCATCTCAAGGAGTAGCAGCAGGAAGTGGGGAAGGCAAAGACTGAATTTCACAGATGAATTCTAAAAGGATTTAAGCTTTCTTTTAAGGAGCTCTGCAGGACCTCTGCCCCCTTACCTCCAAATGGCTTCCACTTACAGCTCTTGGGACTCTCTAATTGCAAGGAAAGTTGGGAAATGTGGTTGCTTAATTGGCACGTAAGGTGTTGGCTGTTTGGACGGGTGGGCAGCAGTCCCTGCCCCACGTGGCTTTGAGGAGGATAAGGCTGATGGAAATTTTGTGGGAGGGGTGGGGCCAGGGACTAAAGTACTCCCAAGCCACCCCTTACTTAGTGCCGTCACTACTGGGAACAGCTTCATCAAAGGTACAGGGTCACAGCTTCGAAAGAATCCAGTCCGTGGTTCTAGAAGTGACCACCTCTGTCTGGATAATGTTTTATTTGCTCAACCAGATTTTATTCCCTGCAGGATGCTTTCCTTTCCTAAGTCATTGCAAAAGCAGTTGTCTGGAAATACCAAGTATCAATTCATGATTTTTGTTCATTTCCTTTTTATTGTTTGGTAGGAAACGAAGGCCCAGACACAGAACAGGAGCACTCGGGGCGCTTCAATGCTCTCCTTGGAGGCCCGGGCCAGACGTGTATTTATCGTTGTCGTTGTAACGTGTTGGAGCTGTCTCAGCATTGTGCTGAGTGTTGTGCGGTTTGTCAGTCAGCGTGCCGTTTGGTGTTCGCGTGCTTCCTGGAAGCTGACAGGTGGCCCGCTTTGTTAAATGCCATTTCGGTTTTGAAAACTGCTCTGTATTAAGTTTCTAATTACAGCTTTCATAAGGCAACGGGTCATTTTTCTTTGCTTGAGTGGGTAATGAGGCCTTGTACATCGTCTGGGAGTGACTCGTCTGCATTTTTTTTTTTTGCGCCAAACAGAAAAATAGACATCCTCTAAAGAGAAAAAGCCCATCTCTTGGTCTGGGTTTGTGCCGCTGGTTTATGGCCTCAATTTCATTCTCTCAGTAGAATCACACGGCCTTCTCATCCCTCTCTGTGGAATGCCTTCTCACCCTTCCGTTTCCTGCTCACTCTGCCTGGAATCTTCTGACTGCTCATCATGCCCTCTGTTCACAGTCAGATGTCACTGTCCCAGGAAGCTCTCTGTGATCCCCACCATGATTTCCCTAGTTGTCACTTCCAGGTCTGTGATTGCTGCCTATTTTGTATATCAAGTGTTTATTTTTTCCTTTAGTCACATATTTGATAAAAACTTACCAGGATGTAAGCTCCATGAGAGTAGAGACTGACTTGGTTTTGATGCTGTTGTGCACCCAGCTTCTAAAAATGATACCTGATACCTGGTAGGTGATCAGTAGATGTTTGATGAGTAGATGAATGAATGAATGAATTTGTTGAGCACCTTATAATAATAATAATTGATAATATGCATTAAGCACGATATGCCAGGCCCTGTGCTAACTTCTTTTAATAAGCAGCCTTCCTGTGAGGTCAGTGCTCTTATCATCCGCACTTCACAGGTGGGGAGACTAGAGCTGAGAAAGGTCAGCGAGAGTGCATAGCGGGGCCACACTGTCTGGATAAAGTCTGTCCTGCACTGTGGGAGTGTCAGATTGCTGTCGTCGCCCAAGGCGCACCGTGGTGAGAGCTGTGCTGGATCATAGACACCCTGAGACAGAAGTGAATGGCGCACAGTGTCTGTCCCCGTGGCACTCACAGACTGAGTGGCAGGGTAGGGGCAGTGATCTGGGCTCCTGGCATCCAGTGAGCAGAAGAGGTGAAGATGTGCTGCATGGTGCACTTGACCTGAGTTAGTGGGAGGTATTCTAGCTACATGCTGTACCTCAAACTTCATACCTCGATGGGCTCCCCATTGCCTTTCCATTTCTCTCAGACTCTTACCTCGTAATCTTGTTGTTTGAAGGACCCAATCCCTCCAAAAGAACGCCCTCCTTCCCCGAGGTGGAACCAATTAGGCCAAGCTCGACTCTACCTTTAATTACTCTCGCCTGTATTTGCGTCAGGTGTGTCTCGTTACAACGCCATCAGCGGCGTGCAGGGGTCCTATTGCTGGGCAACCAGGAGTGGTGCCTGCACAGTGTGGAGGCCGTGCTCCTGTGGTCTTGGCTGCCTTGTGAGTGAAGTGAAGGATTTGGGATAGGCAATAAGCAAACATACACCCATGGGCCAAAAGCAGTCTGCTGAACTCATCAATGCTTGTCCTCAAATGGTTTTTCAGCAAAATGAGTTGTGTTTACTATCCTTATTAAAAAAGGAAACCATATTCATTCAAGAGAATTGGAAGAAGAGATAAGCGGAAAAGGAGAAAATAAAAATAATTTACATGCCCTTAAGCATTATTAAGACTTAACGATATGTTTTTTCAGATAGGTATGGCTCTGTGAATGCTCGTGGGGTGAACACCCTGCAGGAAGGGCTTAAAGGTCCTTTACCCACTACTTGACACATAGACTTAATGGGCTAAGAAGAAAGCTGATGGCATAAAAATTACAAAAAATTGGTAAAGATTTTAATAAGAGAATCAGGCAGTGGTAAAATGTGAGTGTAAATTATGTCAAGGGCCTGTCAGCCCCACACGTGCCACGGTGACCGGAAGTGGGTTTGATGGGCATGCAAGCAGTTATTGCTGTCTTGCTTCCTTCTGCTCACCCTTTCCAGAGGAGAGCAGGGTAGCATGCAGGAAAGCGGCCGCACTGGGAGGTGTCAGAGCATGAAGGTATAGACTGTGGGTTTGGCCCAGAAAGTCCTGCGTTTGCCCTTAGCCATAAGTGTGACCTTGGGCGGGTCACCTGGCCTTTTCCCCCTTCCTTTGTATGTTTCATTTTGGATAGCTTGTATTGCTAAGTCTTCAAGTTCACTAATCTTTTCTTTTGCAGTTTGTCTCTGACATTTTTATGTAGCCACATTTAGTTTTAAGGGATACTGAGAAGCACAGTCTTTGTTTTCCACCTGGATGACCCACATGCTTGGCGGAAACCTGGTGTTTTTCTTGTTAACGAAGGAACAATGGCTATGAGGGGACACTAGCTAGCAGCTACTCTGATTTTAGTGACTAAGTGGGAGACGGAGGTGCTGGATTTGCTGGCGACAACGGTGACGGGATCAGGTCCAGTGGAGAAATGGGGAGAAGTAGAATGTGAACAGTGGTGTCTATTCAGCACTTTGGGATTCTCCTGTTTGGGTGAAACAGTCATCCTTCCTTTTATGTTTAAGGCGAAAGGTAGTCAGTTACCTCGTGTCCTATGCTTAATTTTCCCCGTGGATCTGTGGTGTCCTTGCAGCGTGATGGATCGGCTTTACCACAGGCATATGTCCTATTGATCAGCTGTTGCTTGGTGCCGAGAGAATTTGATTAAACCAGGGTTCAGACCGAGGTCTAAATCTCGGCTTAGTGCTCCACTGTCAAGTCATTCTGGGATGGCATAAATGTAGCCACTCCATCTGTCAGATGGTGGGCCCCAGGTTCATCAGCTTAAGTGTTAAACTACTCTATGTTATTTGGTCTCCCACTGGGAGAGGAGGGTAAAATTTTTCTTGGTTTCCCATGACTTACTACTCTTTCTACCATGTTTGCTCAATGTGTAGCTGTAGAGTTCTCTGTATAACAGTTAGACTCCAGTTAAGTATGAATTAAGGAATTATATACAAGGTCCCTTCTGTTATTTGCAATAGTAAAAAAAAAAATTGGTTAACTATATTAGAGAGAATTGATTTCAGTGAAAGCAGTCACTAGATAGCTTATATTTTATGCATTTTCTATTATTGAATATTTTATTGAAGTTTTAAAATATGTATACTCTTTATAACACAGCCACCCATACACAGATATATAAAGAAGTTAATAATCTACCCCAATAGTACCCACTTTAGGCAACCAGTTAATCGATGTGTGTAAATTTATGCAAATCTGTACTCTACAAACATGTTTACTTGTTCTACATATTTACCCACCCCCTCCATGGGATTACAGTTTCTGTTGGGTTGGCAAACTATGGCTCATGGGTATGTCACCTGTTTTTGTAAATACAGTTTTACTGGAACACAGCCACACCCGTTTATGTACTGTCTATATGTGCTTTTTCGATACAATAGACGAGGCAAATATTAGTTCAACAGAACATGTAGCCTGAAAAATCGAAAATATATACCATCTGGCCTTTTAATGAAAAATTTTGCTGACCCCTGGTCTCCCGGGCCTTTCTCAGGGAACAGTGTGCCGCTCACCAGCCGTGCGTCTTTCTCCGGGTCAGCAGATACGGAGCTAAATCATTCTTTTTAATATCAGCACATTGGAGTCCATCGTGGGTGTGCTATCATTTTAAAAATCATTCTCCTACAGTTGGCATTTCGGTTGTTTGCAGGTGTTTGCCACCACACACAATATTGCAGTTACCCCCACACTCACGTGTCCGTGTGTCCTGGGGCTTCGTTTTGGTGGGGAAGGGCCGCGGCCGCGGCGTCGCCGAGTGAAAGCACGGGCTCCATGCCGTGAGTTGCCTGTTGGTTTGAAACCAACGTGTCACGTCATCACATGTCCTCTCCGATCTGGCATATTTTCTTACGATATGACATCTTTTATAAAAGTGGTTTTCAATCCTTTTTGACCGTGGCTCACAGTAGGAAATACGCTTTAAGCATACACATTCATGTATAGATGTAACTGAGACACAGTCTTCCCGGAACAATACTTAACTTTTACTACATGCAAAACATTCTCATGTTTTACACCTTGTCCTGTTTCAATAAACATCAGTTGTGACAATTGTTTTTGCCACTTTACTAAAGGGTTACAACCTGTAGCTTGAAAAAATGTTTTATACAAAGGGGTATTCTTCTGGAATCTTGTAATTTAGTTAAGAAGTTTGATATTTCTTCTGTCAATCAAGGCCATCCCTCCCTTCTTCCCTTATTTAAGGTCTAAACATTATTTCTCTTATTGACAACTCATCCATATTTCAAGACATAATGTCTTCACAGTTTCAAGGTGGGACACAGACCAGTTTCCTTTGGCATCGGGAGTTGTTCTTTGGTCCCAATATTTTCCTGAAGGGAGTACACGTGGGGGTTTTGCCACCATGGACACAGCTGTTAGCCACGACGTCTCACAGTTGTGTCCTCTTAGGTCTGGCCCAGTCCTGAGCACCCCCGACTCCAGCATTCTCACACACACACACACACACACCCAGTCCTGAGCACCCCCGACCCCAGCATTCTCTCTCTCTCTCTCTCTCTCTCTCTCTCACACA
>PVJI01004198.1:0-93567 GCA_004026765.1 Micronycteris hirsuta | reverse complement strand
CAGCCTTATTTTAGTAATAGAACTTTTTTCCTTTGCCAAACAATAGAAACCAAGTGAGGCCAACAACACAGTATATGTCTCTCATAGAACTAAGAATGTAGGGTGCAGGAATGGCTGGATCCAAGTGTGCAAACAGTTTACCAGGAGGATATGTCTCTCTCCCTCTTGGTTCTGCTTCCAGCGTGGGTTTGTTGAATGTTTCAGACAGATTTCGTGTGTCAGAGGGAGGAAGAGATGAGATGCGGGCTGGAGAGACAGGCAGGGGTCAGATCAAGGAGCACTGCACGTGACTTGCTTAGGGGCTGGGATTTTATCTTCAGGCCTGTGGCGACCTGGTGAAATTTAAAGTAGAAAGTGACCTGAGCCCGTTTGTATGTTTCCTCTCCTCACACAAAGGTCTTCTCCATGTGCTGCACTGTTTCTGTGCATGTCAGAAACCCAGTTCTGCCTTTAGAGGGATAGTTACTTTTTGATACCTAAAATATTTTTCTTTTCTTTTTTTTTTGAAATTTCTGACACTGTTTGAATGTAATGATTCATATTACGAATTATTCATGAAAATGATCTTTTAAGCTTCTTATAATAGCTGAAATTATCCTTCATTAGATACTGACAGTTCCTTGTGATGGGTGTAATTATAAAAAAATTCTTAGGCTAGCTATATTCTGCTGTGTTAAAATTACGCAAATGAGCAAGAGATAAGAATAGAAGCTGAGTAGGATGGTCAGATTTTATGGGAGAAGAAGGGTGGCAGCATTGAAAATTTTCTAAAAATGAATAAATATGTGCTGTACACATTAAGTACGTTTTTATTACAGACTGCCTTGATGCTCACCCTCTCTTCATTGGCAAGGGAGCGAATTAATTTTAGCGCCCTGAATTGTTTGTAGCTCCTGCCTGTATATAATTCTCATGAAGGAGATTTTTTTTTTCTCTCCTTCATTCCACTCAGCATTTTCTGCATGGTACGCTGTAGTAATTTCTAATAGTTCTGAAGAATGGCAAGCTCGTCATTAATACAGAGAAAGCTGAGTGGGGAGAGGAGAGATCGGTGCGTGAGGGCAGCAAGTTGTGTGTAGTCCATTGTCACCAAGGGCTGGTGTTCGTGTAGCTAAACCTTAGAAAGCAGGACCTTCCCTTGTTCCTGTCCAAAGGATGACCATGTGGGATGCTCATGGCCTATTGGAGCCAAACTTCTTTTTAAGATTAACCTCAGCAACGTTGTGGGGAAACACTGGGATGGGAAGAAATGAGCAGCATCTGTTATAAAACCGTGATGCCCCACATGACCTGGCCCTGCCTCTCCAGGGTCTCTGTTAGTAATACCCCTTTTCTACCTTTTACTTTGGTGGTCTTATCTCTCCTTGGGGGCTCTAAGAAACCCTTGAGACAGGGAGGTTGATTAACAGGGTGCCATCATGGACCATACAGTGTCAGTTCAACTCGCAGGCAAAGCCGACAGAGTGAGCTCTCCCATCTCTCTGTCTGTGACCTGGACCGTGCAGCAGGATGTTCGGCAGAGGGCGGTACAAAATAAGAAAGCTAATGGTTATGTCGTGCTTACTCTGTGCCAGGCACTGTCTGAGGAACTGTCCACTTACTCGTTTAACTCGCACATCAATCCTATATGGTAGGCGTTCCTGTGGTCTCCGTCGGCAAATGAGGGAGCATTAACAGAGAGCTTAAGTCACTTGCCCAAGACTGTACAGTAAATTAGGGAGGTGACAGTGTTGGTAAGTTTCCACTGATTGGCAGTGGTGACACTGGGAAAAAGGCCTGCTTTGCCCACCCAGAAGGTTCTCCAGCAAGCTTGGACTTATTCATGTAGACCTCTCTTTTTCTGCTGCCTCTTTTGACCTCATCCTATTTCCCATCTAGGTTTCTAGGCACCCGCCGGGCCTCCTACTTGTATGCCCGCATTTGGCGTGGACCGCCCCTCCTTGTACCGTGCGCCGCCGCAGCATGGGGTGGCGTGGCGTCCTCCTCGCTTTGTATCTGGGCAGCCCCCCTTGGTGTTTGTTTTTTTCCCAAAATGTGCACAAACCTTGTTATATCTTCGAATGACAAGAAGTCGATGTTTACATTCTGTTATCTGGTGGATACCAGAGGTCGGCAAACATTTTCTGTAGAAGTCTGATAGTAAATATTTCAGGCCTCATAGATGGACTCTGTCTCCCCATTCTCTTTATCTGCTCTTACCTCCTCTTCTTCCTAACATGTACGGTTGTTACAATAAAATAGATTCCACCCATGGGACGTAGTTTGCCAACCTGTGCCACATATTTGTTGGTATAAAATCGCTTCTTTTAAAAAATTTGTGTGTCTTTGTCCTTGTGGGTTTGATTGTGATTCAGGTGATCCTTCCCGCAGTGATGATGCCTGCTTATTTCTGAAGTGCAGTGGGGCCACTTTGTGCTTCCTTCTGCCCCCACTATTTTATGCCATGCTTGCTTGTGCTTGTTTTGCTCCAGCCACACTGGTGCTCTGGGAATTTCTCTGAGGTTCAGAGCTACTGGAATTAAGGATGACGGTTGTTTGCTTCCTTACACTTTCTTTTTCCTCATAGTTTCCACCGTGGACATGCATTTCTTTTTATAAGAAAAATGTCTACTTGATAAAAGGTAATCACCAGCCCCTGTTTTGCATCAAAGGGACATTTGCTTTGGGCGGGAAGAGGAGGTGGGCTGGCTCCTTCATTTTGGAGCGAAGCCTTATGGTTTGCAGAGTGCAAACCAAGGGCTTCTTATCTACCCTGTGCCTCCCTCTTGCAGTCACTAGTGTGGACGCCGTTCTTCTCACTTCACAGCTGAGAGAACCTGAGGCTTAACACAGGGCTCCACAACTAGCAAGTGGCGGAGCGAGCTGGAAACTGAGTTTACGTTTTGGATTTTAAGCTTGGGACTCTGGCTGTTGCCTCCGTTAGACACGAGTAATTCTGGAATCCTTTTGGTCAGTGTGGGCCAGGGTGGAGGGTAGGATTTGTGGAGTCACCTTGTGAGTGAGGTGAACCTGCTCTGCTGCTCAACGGCTGCGTGGTGCTGGGTGAGCCCCTGCCCTCCCTGGGCCTCCGCTTCCTCACGTGTGAGCTCGAGGCAGTGGAAGTGCCGCCCTCTGGGGTTGTGAGGACTGCGGAATGATGTCGGTAAGATAGCACTCTGTAAACAGTAACTATCATTGCTGTTTCTTTTCTGTAAATTTTATTTTTACTTGTAGTACAATCCACGTAACAGAGTTACCACTTAACCACTTTTGAGTGTGTGCCTTGGTAGTGTTAAGTACTTTGTTGTGCAGCCAATCTCCAAAAACCATTTTCATCTTGCAAAACTAAAAGCCTGTACCCACTCCCTTCTCCCCAGCCCCTTGCAGAGCAGGGTGTACTTGAAAGTAGCACCTGACGTTTGTAGACAGTTGCTCCGCTTTGCCCTGAGTGTGGGCCCAGCGCTCCTGAGCAGTGATGTCACGTTTAGCCTGGAGGGGTTGCTCCCTCCCTGCCATCTCGGTGGCCGCCGTTACTGATTGAGTGCTTACGCTTGCCAGGCTGTTGGCTAAGCACTTCATGGTCAGCGTGGAATCCTCAGCACAGTACTTTCTGACATGTCTGATAGTTCCCCCACTTTACATAAAAAGAAACTGAGTCTCAAACAGGCTAAGCTGCTTATTTAAGGTCTTGTGGCTAATAGAGGGCAGACGTGGAAACCCAAGTCCACTAACTCCAGGGTCATAGCTTTTAACCCTCATCTGGGGGCGTGGCTTTGCATTGGGTAGGCTTTCACCCCCTCACCAGTTTGTTCTGTGGTGACACTTTTTTCTTAGCACATGAAACACTAAGCCACTTGAATAGTGGGTTATTGGGGCACCTGCATCAAACTTCAAGAATAGAATAGATGCGGCAAATCATACATCTCCCTTCCCTACTCCTTTCCCCTTCTTTCCTTTCCTCTCCTTCCATCCTGCTTCTCTCTCCCTCCCACCCCCTCCTTGCTTCATTGTTTTCTCTGGCACATGTAGAGAGGGTCTGCCGTGGACCAGGCCCCGTGAGGCGGGTGGGATGCAGACATGCAGCGTAGTCACTCTGCTCGGAGCTCACAGACAAGCGGGGCAGGCCGATGAGCAGCAGAAGTTACGACATGGTGTGGTATGTCCCCTGAAGTGGCACTGAGGAAAGTCCAGGGGTGACAAGAGCATGGCAGAGAGCCCTCACGTATTCTAGATCTGGGGACGGCAGCAGAGAAGGGTTCCTGGAGAGAGTGGCATCTGTTTTGAATGTTGAAGGTCAAGCAGGTGTTCTTCAGATCAAAAAGGGAGGATGACGCGGCCAAAGCTTTCTGAAGAATTCTACAGAAGCCCCACGTGCAAAAGCAGGGAGGGTCATTGAACTTAGCAATTGATCATTCTGTTGTCAAAAAAAAGAAAAAATGTATATGACAGCCAGGAGGCACAGGACCAGGGACTGTATCAGGGCATGCTTAAAGGTGTCCTAGCTCTGTGCTCTTTGGGATGTTTCCTTAGTCATGAAAGAGCCCAAGGAAAATGGCAACAATATTCTAGGGGCAGGGTCAGTTAGCATTAGAGATTCAGATCAGTGACTGTGCACAGGCCAGTAGAGAATGGAGCCTGGGTTCCCCCAAAGGGTGAAGTCTATTGGGTTTCTTGGATGTTGTCTTTATCCAAGCAAAGAGAGCATACGACATTTTTAGGTAATCTGTAAATCTTGACCTCCTTTCACCTCAGTGCAAAATCTTCTCTACCACCCATTATTGTAATGAACACGGTCTTTGGTGGTGATGAGATGGCTGAGGGCTTCATGTTTCTTTCTTTAAAGGGCACCTTTTGTACTTGGCTCTGGATGCATCGTACATTTTGTAGTAGGCATCTGGGTCAGCGCGGTCTAGGATGCAGGGTAGAGGTAGCGCGGAAGGTTCAAGGTTTCTTTCTGAATTAGTTGAAGAGCTGAGGAGCTGACACGGGGATCCGACCAGATCTCAGCAAAGCCTCAAAAAGTCTTTTTTTTAGTTCTGAACTCAGCAAGCCTTCTTTGATCTATTAACAAATGCTTTGACTTTGCCACCCTCATTGGAGTTAACTCTACAGTAAAACACTGGAGTTAATGACAGGGTCCTCCTGCTTTTAACTAATCCCTGTTAGACAGAGGAGGCAATCACGTTCTGTGTTTTACACTTGGACACTAGCTAGCATCTAGCCATCATCCTCCAGCGTTCTAGCAAGAGGCAAATTTATCCGAGGTACAAAATCTCTCACATACAAATGACTTCTTTGCTGTCTCACTCATCTCTAACAATTAATCCTGGTGATGATTAATCTTTTACCTCTTACTTTATCTGAAGAACAATCTTGTTCAACATTCTAGGGACCTGAAAAGTGCTGTATGTGTTTAATGTTAATAGGCAGCCACTTAGAAAGGTGCAGAATAAATTGAATTAATATTGTCTGGGAGTTTGGGATGTTGTAAGCAGCAGAAGCCCACAAGTGAGGTGTATGCTGGTGAATCACCTCTCTGCAACAGAACATTCTCATGATTTTTTAATGGCCCCCTGAAAATGAATGTGCAGTACTAAGGTAACTTCTTTAAAAATGAAGACTTTTTTAATTCTGTGAGTTTAAAACGGAGGGAGCGAAGGTGGGAGGGAGGGGGGAGAGGGAGAGAGAGAAAGAGAAAAGAATCTGTAGGCTGTATGATTCATAGGAGGCAGGCAGTTCTTGGGGTGACTGGGCCTGCACAGAGCCACAAGGTCTCTGTTGACTTTAGAAAGGGGGCTTTGGTGTCCAGGGATGCTGATTGCCTTGGACAGAGCCTTCAGGTTTGGGGCACATTTCTATAACATGGAGTCTGCTGGCCAGCTGATTCCATCTTCAGGTAGCAGGGTCTGGCTATGATCATTGATTCTAAGATGATTTGGGGTGGAAATCTGGACTTGGCTGATGCTCACAATTAGTTGGGATTATGGACCAGGACTGTGGTGGAGAACAGACTCCCCTTGGGGCTTTTATAAGAGCCATCATAAAGCAACACAGCAGGGGGCACAGTTCTGGCCTTCTGGGGACCTAGCAGCAGCAACTCTCTGTCCTTACCATATTTCTCCTGTCACATCACAGAGCTTAGAGTTCAGATAATAACCCTTAGAGTCAGTTCCGTTAAGCAGATTTCTAGCCTTCGCATCTTCCTCTCTTCTCTTTTAGGACTCCTTACTCCCACCTAGCTGCTCTTCACTTCAGTTAGGCTGAGGTTGCAACTCCACAGCAGATGTGCAACACATGTGTGCGGCATTGGTCATGTTCTAGCGTGATGCTCTTTTTACGGGCAGCTACCTAGAATTTTTGGAGTTCTTTTTATAGCAGTTGACGCCTGAAAGTCACCAAAGTCCCTACACCCCCTGAAAAAAAAAACAACCTGCCCAAAACCGGAACCCCATCACAATTCATGAACAGTTGTCGAGTGTCCTTCTGTGTCAAGCCCTGGGAGCTGGTGCACATCCTGTGCAAATCTATAAGGAAAAAAAGAGTAAGTTCTCTAGATCCTTGCTGTTCAAAATGAGGTCCCTGAACCATCAGTATTGACACCATCATGTGGGAAAGTGTTGGAAATGCAGAATCTGAGGCCCAGCCCTACTCTTTTAGAATTTGCACTTTAACTAAAGATCCCCAGATAAGTTGTATACACATTACAGTGTGAGAAGCATTGCTCCAAGTTTTGTAGACAGATGGAGGACAGATACTGACACACACTATTGTTATTTCCTCTCCTGCTCCTGTGGCAGGCATCACTAATCAAACTGGGTGCTTTTCCCCAGTGAGCCCTGTCTGAACTTCATAAAACATCTCAACACAGTGTTTTGGGTAGCTACTTCCAATTGCTTAGAGCAGGCACGTGAAAGCAAGTTCAGCCACTTTACCCCACCTGCACCACAGCCCACGATTCTCTCTTACAACAGCAACATCCTGGCTCCCTGCATCCACTCTCGCCCCTGTACTTCCTCATTCTCCACAACAAGTCATCTTTTAAAAGTACAGTTGACCTTCCATATCCATGGTTTCTACCACATCCATGGACTCAACTAACCTCAGAAAATATTTGGAAAAAAAATAACGTGTTAAGTTGTTGCTGACATGTACTGAGTAGTTAGGCCTTCCGTGGTAGCCTGTACTGAACATTCAGAATTTTTTCTTGTCATTATTCCCTAAATAATACAATATAACAACTGTTTATACAGCATTACATTGTATTAGGTATTATAAGTAATCTAGATATGATTTAAAATGTAGGGGCAGATATGATAGGTTATATGCAAATACTACACCATTTTATGTAAGGGACTTGAGCATTGTAGATTTTGGTATTTGCAGGGGGTCTTGGAACCAATCTCTCATGGATATCAAGGGATGACTGTACAGAATTTCTCTGCTTAAAACCCTTTACTGACTTGCCATTGCAATTAAAATAAAATCTGAATTCCTTACCATGACTTGTAAGACCTTGCTTGACTTGGCCCCTGCTTACCTTCTGGCCCTGTTTGTGCCTCCCTTTCTTCCTTGCTGGCTATTCTCTGCCCTCTGGCTTTATTATAGTTCCTGGAGCATGCCCAGCTCTTCCCACTGCAGGGCTGGGACAGACCTAAGCCACTGTCTCTCCAAGCCTCCCCATGGTCCATGTGAGAAACCTGAGGAGCACAGAGGTTTGATCTGGCTGAAGCCACATGAGCAGTCAGAGCTGGAGCGAGCTCATTTCCGTGCTCATGTCAGTTACCTGCCCCCAGTGGACCACACCAGGGCGTCTCCGGTGAGTCCTCGCTGCTTCTCCTCTTTCCTCAGGGCTGGCCTTGGGCCCGTCGCCTCCTTGGAGAGGTCTTCTTTGGCTGTTCTGCTCGAGCAGCCCCGGTCTTCTCTGTCTCAGTGTTTTAAGTGTGTGCTCCAGAGCACCCTTCATAATGTGCCATTAGTTTTATTTCTTTGTTGTTTGGCTTGTTTTCAGTCTCTCTGCTAGTTTCTAAGCTCCCTGGTGTCAGACATCCTGTTTGTGTTATTGGCTGCATGCCCAAAGAACCAGCCCAGTACTTGGCACATACTAGGTGTTCAGTAAACATAGTGTGGACAGATGCATGAGTGAGTTATGTAATGGGAGGACAGTTTGCAGACCCTTAGACCCTTGTTCTAAGATGTCTAAATTAAAAACAAAAATTAAAACACCTTAAAAGTTAGATAGATTTCATTTGTTGTCCACACTTGCTTGCAGAGTGCCTCGAAAGATGACTTTGAGGCCGTACTTTGGACTTGGGAACTGGTTCTTAAACTTGAGAAACATTTTTGGCTTCCTATTTGGGCAAAAAGTCAAGCAATGATTTATTAGTTGCAAAAAATAGTTTTTCTTTTTCAAATAAACAATCACATTTTCTTCATAAGGAACCCATTGCTCGGCCCTCTGCAGTACCAAGGAAAGATTCCTTCATAAAGACAGCAGCAAGATTGCATAATCCAGACTAACCCTCTTTCTTTAGTGATATAGCATTTTTTTGTTTTTGACACTGGACTGGTGGGTCCATTATCCTTGCTGAAATGCTGAGAGGGCCCATTCAATGTTAGTGGAAATGCCAAAATGCTTCACAGTGTTACACAAAATTCAAGCGAGTAAATTTGAAGATCTAAATGGCTTCATTACAAGATTCATCACTTGGGCAGCATCCCATCTAGCAACTAGAAGGGCACTCCTGGGATCTGTGCAGAATGGGAAGATTTTATAGGAAGAAGGATGGGCTATTAAAAAGAAGAGAGTCATTAGTGAAAGAAAAGAAAGGTTTATTTTGGAGTCTAGACATCTTTTGTTTGTGGGAAGATATGAGGAAGGGTTTTTATTATGTAGACTGCTTCGTCTTTCTATGGGGGATGAGGGCCAGCCAGAAAACTCCATACTGGTTGATTATGTTTCTGAGAGAGGTTGAAACTTCACTTCAGTTAGCTCAGGTCTTCACTCTAGGTTTAGTATCGTGGGCTTTTGGCATGAGTGATGCCGTTTTGGGCCTATGGGTTCTTTTCTGTAGCAGGTAGATCAAACAAAGCTGCATGTGGACAAATGTCAGCATTTGTTTTTCTGACCAATGAGCAGTTGATAGGCCTTGAATGCCCAAACACTTATCTTTGAGTTATTTGGGAAAAAAATACAAAAGCAAATCCAAAGTGAGAATTAGTACTACCCTGTTACCTATAAATGATTTTGGCCACAAGTAACAGTTGTGACTTTTAAGAATACAGTTTATTTTCTCTCATAACAAGTCACTTAAAGGCTAAACTGGCTGATGAGAAAACTGAGGCTCAGGTTGGTTGAATAAGGAGCAAAGTTCACTCACCCATTTGGGCTCTAAATTCGGTCCCTTTCTGCCACCCTGTGCCAGTTCACTAGAGAACGTAAGGAAAATAGGACATCTTTCAAAGGATTTCCCCATCTCAGACTCTTAAAAATATCAGTGTGCTCGATGCAGGTGCTACATGGTAAGAACGTGTGTATAAGCATATGTCTTGCCTTTCTGAACGGTAGTGGGAGAGACTTTCTGGTAATCCCTTTCTGTTTAACCTCGTGACCCCCTTCACTCATTTCCCACCCCCACCCCCGCCTCTGGCCCAGTCTACATTATGTTCTTCATTCGTGCCGTAAAATTGTTCATGTCATTTTGACTGATAGAAACATTTTTCAAATAAGAAAATACTATGCTTTCGTATTTAGAGATAGTCCCTATCTTTTAACATTGCATTTTTATCCAGAGACACATGAAAGCTGACGTTGTTCCAAAAAGTTTGTCAGTATGACACCGGATCCATCAGGCGTGTGTTTCCCACACTTCGGTGACTAGAAATACTGCATTGTTTATTGATTGTATTGAAGACGTTAATGAAAAATTACCATTGGACTCATGCAACACATACGATTTTGCATCTTGCTTCTTCCCCTTAGTCGTCCATCTCAAGGCTTTCCTCTCGGTGGCCAGACGGCGTCACCCCGGTTTGTACCAGCTGCGTGGCATTTCCTCCGGGGAGACAGTGTTCAGTCGGCTTCCTGTTGCCGTACCGCTTGTTACTGCTACTGGGGCATGCTGCCGAGAGCGTCTCTTCTGTACAGAAGTTTCCCATGGTTCCAGTTGTTCGGGGGATGTGACACAGAAAAAAAAAAGAAAGGAAATTGCTGGATGAAATGCTTTGTTTTTTTCTGACCTTCGTTATGGATTTTCTTTGTGTTCCCAGAAGGATTGTGTCATGTGAAAGTGTCCCCAGCAAACAGGGCCTTTC
This sequence comes from Micronycteris hirsuta, assembly GCA_004026765.1. Classification (NCBI taxonomy): domain Eukaryota; kingdom Metazoa; phylum Chordata; class Mammalia; order Chiroptera; family Phyllostomidae; genus Micronycteris; species Micronycteris hirsuta. The sequence continues at coordinate 83,277 of PVJI01004198.1, read as the reverse complement.
GGCCACTCTCTGGCGTGAATGGAAGGTTACCACTTAGGCGCCAGTAGGCAGAAATCTAGCCAGTTATATTTGTGTTTCCTGAATCGCTGTGGAGACTGAATATTGTTTTCTGTATTTATAAATCAAATCTCCTTTTGCTGAATTATCAGCTCATTTCCCGGGCATATATGTTTTAAGCATTTTTGCTATGTGTTAGTTATATGACGGTGTAGCGTCAGTAAAGGTGCCGGCTTTTTGTTTTTTTAACCAGCAATACCTCTTTTGTTAAATAATGTTGTGGCACAAATAACTGGCTTTTGGTTCTAATGCGGTCACATTTCTGTAGTATAGGAATAGTCATGATTTGTCCTTCCTTTTATAGTGTCCCCCAGTTTAGGTTTTTAGCAGCTGGCCTGGTTTAGGCACTTTGACAGTTGGTATTTCAAGGATGAAGACTTCAAGCCTTTGTTTGAAGGTACTTATAAGGGTTTTTCGATCATCAGAGGGGAAAACATCTGTAAACCCTGTTGAAATCCCCCTGCTGTCTTTCCCATGGTATAATTACTTCCGTAGATGTGGTCTAATAACTTGAATCCTGGGCTTACTTTTCCTTCAGTAAACAAAAGAACAGCTCTGGTTTTTAGTCTCCCAATGTGCTTCCCAGTGGGGTAGTTGAAATTGAATCTGGCCACTCACCAGAGTGTAATTTCCCCTCCCCCCCCCAAACTCCAAAGACTCTGCTGCTGAGTTACTGCCTGGAGCCAGTTACTGCGGGGGACAAAGCAAGGGTCTCAAGACAGCCTGTGCAAAGGAATGTTGCCAGCTGACAGTGTTTGATGAGCACTTGTTTTGTGCTGAGCCCTGGAGAGTTGCAGAGAGAGAGATTTAGGCATCAGGCTGGCTGCAGGGTGGGTCCTGGCCATACCCTTTGTTGAGCTGTGTCCCTTGGCAAGCCACTTTGCTGAGCTTTATGGTCTTTATCTTCAAAGAGGGTGTGGTAATGAAACTGGAAAAGCCAGTGTTCTGTGTTTGCGCTGCCTGTCACCTACCAGACCCAATAAACAGAGACAGGGATTGAATCTTATGGGTGTTTTATTCAGATGGCGATCTGAGAAGGTGGCAGGTTGTACCATAACAGACTGTCTTCCATTTCAAGCCAGCGTTTTTTATAAGGGGGAGAAAGTGTAGGTAAGGGGTCTGGAATTCAAGGGAAAAAAGTGTAAGTAAGGGACTTGGAGTTCAGGAAAGAGGTTAATCAGATAAAAGCTGCAGTCCAGCAATTTCCCTAACATCATTTCATCTGCAGACTGGTGAATTTCTATTGGGTCCTGTGTCCTGGGTGATTATTCTCTATCTGTGTCCTGGGCAGCGGAATGTCTCTCCCTGGAATACAATGGCTCAGATACCACCTTGATTGCTTATGGTCTCCTCTGGAGCGCAAAGGTCAATCACTTGTGGTCACCTGGAGTCAGGGTGCACTGTACCTGCAGTTCCTGAACCAAGAGCTTTTTTATGTGCATTAACTACTAGGCCTATTAACTATTACATTAAACAAAAACTTTCCAGCTCTCGAGTCCTCCATCAGTAATAGCTCCCCGAGAATGGTCTGTACAGAGATCAAGTGAGAGGAGCAAGTGCAAGCCTGGCCAGGCCTGTGGCACGTATGGGATTGTGATGAAGTTTTCCTCCTGGTTTCTGTCTCACATTGATGTGCCCAGAATATATAAAGTGCTTTCGTATTTATTAGCTATTTTAATCTGTAAAATAACTTTATGGGTTCTGGCCTTTTTAATATACAATTCAATTTATACCATCATATTACTGCTTAAAAACCCTTCGCAGGCATCTTGTTGCTTTTAATGTAGGCATGGCCTAGCCTGCTGCCTCCTAGGCCTCATCCCCTGTGTCCGAGCCTGTGTCCCCCCCAACACACTGCTTCACTCTTCTCTGTCTGTCCTAGCCACCGGCCTGTGTCTCCCCCAGTTTTCAGGAGCCATGTCCCTCTTGCTCTTAGATCCTTTGCACTGATTTTTAAAAATTTTTTTGCTTGAACTCTACTCTCCCTCCTCCACCCCCAGGGAAAAAAATAAACAGCAAACTCCTTCCCTTTTCTGACTGGCCAGTGCCTGTATCTTTTATGCCTTAGCCATGGGTTCAAGGCCTAAAGGCTACAGGGGCCAGTTGGTCAGAGGAGGCAGGGCAGGTTATTTCTGCACCCCCGCGCCCCTTTTGGGTTGCTTGTCGGCCAGCCTTAGGCCAATTGCACTTACGTCGTCGTTTATGTGATTCTATACTCAAATTCTCTCTTCCCCACTGGAGGCAGCCACTCCCTACCCGCCTCCTCCAGCCCCTGGCAACCGCCAGTTTGCTTTCTGTCTCTGTGGATTGCCTATTCTGGACATTTACTATAAACAGAGTGGTATATAATATGTGACCTTTCACGTTTGGCCTTTTCCATTTAGTGTAATGTGAAGATTCATTAATGTTGTAGCATGTATCAGTACTTCCCTCCTTGTTAAGACTGAATGGTATTCTGTTGTATGGGTAGACCACATTTTATTTATCCACTCATCAGTTGATGGACATTTGGGCTGTTTTCACTTTTTTGGCTATTGTGAATAAATAACATTGCTATGAAGTTCTGGTACAAGTTGTGTGAACATGTTTTTCATTTCTCTTGGGTATGTACTTAGGAGTGGCATTGCTGGGTCAGATGGTAACACTGTAACATTTGGAGGAACTGCTACACTGTTTTCCAAATTGACTGTACCTCCCAGCAGCAGTGAGTGAGGTTTCCAGTTATTCCATATCGTTGCTTACATTTGTTACCCTGTGTGTGTGTGTGTGTGTGTGTGTGTGGTAGGCGTTCTAGTAGATGTGAAGTGGTATCTCATTTTGGTTTGCATTTCTCAGGGGTGGCAGAAGTCACCCAGGTGTCAGCTGGCACTGAGTGTGCTACAGCCTCTGGTTTCCACCTTACTGTATAGGAGACTATTCCCTCAGCCCGTAGAATTTAATTTGAAATTTGGTACGAAAACCACAAAAGATACATTTTCACATTCTGAGGTACATTTTGGCATGTTGCATGGGAGCATTTCAGGCAGAGTTGTCCCTGTGCACTACTGCTGGAGCTTGCCAGGAGCTTTATTATGGAAATCACCGTTTCTGCTTTTCCATTTCCCATTCCTCTCCTGCACTGATATATTTTCACCTGCCCAACGTTGGGATATTCTTGAGGATTCTTGCTTTCTCTTTCAGTGGCAAGATGCAAATAACACTGAGGAAAGAAATGGAAAAACCTCTGGGTAAAAAATATTTGCACTCCACACTTCTTTACTGAAAAGAAAATTAATCAGTGTTTTGAATAGAAAACTGAAACACAGTAAAAGGTGGATGAAAACATAGGTTATAAATTTGATCTCTGTGTATATATGTGTGTTTGGAGTATAGATTCTGATTTATAATCACAGTTCTTTTTGACAGTGTATGGAAACCTTAGGGAACTGAAAAGTGTAACTAGTAAGGGATTCAGAGATAAATAACACTTTAGGGGTTATTGGAAAAGCACAGTTTTCTGTTTCTGCAGGACTAGTTTCTGCCCAGAGAAGGGGATGTGTGTGACATTAACCCTGGTCGCTCTGATTTAAATACCTGCTGCCTCTGGTTGCATAGCTAACCCTGAATGCTTCACACATTTATTTCCTAGTACGACAGGTTTTGATTTTCTATCTCTGCTTACTTCATACTAATTTGACACAAATCTCATTAAATAAGTGTCCATCAGTTGTTCCAGCAGTTAATAAACCCTGTTGGCTGAGCCGAAAGCCTGGGTTGCAGAGCAGAAAGGAGGGCAGTCCGCTTTAGTCTCCACGTGTTTGTTTAACAGTCTTCTCTGACATGCATCTCAGCAGGAGGAAGCAGAGACAAAAAGGCCTTGTGTGTGCCTTCTGTCCTTCAGTTAAGGAGTTTTCTTTCTTTTTTTTTACTCTTTAAAGTAGATTTTATTTACTTATTTTAGAGAGAGGGAAGGGAGGGAGAAAAAGAGGATGAGAACCACTTACGTGTGAGAGAAACATCTTATCAGCTGACCCCCCTTTGCTCTTGACCAGGGACTGAACCTGCAGCCCAGCCAGGTGCCCTGACCCGAAATCCTTCACTTTGCCAGAGGGCCCCCAACTGACTGAGCCACATTAGCCAGAGAGGGCTGTCTCTCCTTTTCAAGAAGTTTAAGTCCTCGAGGGGTACAGCATTGCACGGATTCTGTGTCCACTGCCTTAGCAGGAAGGCTGCTTTGACTGTTTCCACGAGCACAAGTCACCTGTCCCCAGATGACTCTGCTTTTGTTCGGTTTGCCGCTGGGAGTCACTGTGTCGGTCCTCGCTTTGTTCACATAGGCACGTGTCTTGTCTAGATAGAATTCCGTTTCATCTCGAGCATAAACACCTTCAGCTTTAAGAAGAGCTGTGTGTTCCCTCTGGTTCCAGAGACCCCACTTATAGCCGGCAAAAATGGCCTTGGGCCACAGCCTTCCAGATGTGTCTGTCATTACAGAAGTCCTGTTCCCGGCAGGCTCCACAGGCTTCACGATGGCAAAAAAGCCAGTTAAGGAGTTTTCTTGGAAGTCCCATCTGGCAACCGGAGTTTACATCTTACTGGCTGGATTTAGTGGCATCACTTGGATGTAGGGGATGTATGGGCTTCGTGCATGGCTTCCCTGAATAAAACTGGGCTTCTTCCGTGGAGGAAAAGGTGGGTGTGGATGCCAGCAGGCTATACCACCATGGTTATGGGGGTAGTGCTGGCAGCCACTGATGGTCACCGAGTGATTACTACGTAGTAATTGCACTACAGGAAGTGGGTAACCAGTGGACCTTACAGCTGCCTCAGCATTTAGCATTAGATGGGCTTGTAGATTTAAAAAAAAAAACACATTTGTTTTATTGATTTTAGAGAGAGAGAGTAAGGGTCGGGGGGGGAGAGAGAGAAAGGAAAACATCAATTTGTTGTTCTACTTATTTATTGCACTCATTGGTTGATTCTTGTATGTGCCCTGACTGGGAATTGAACAGTCAACCTCAGCATATTGGGACAATGCTACCTGGCCAAGGTTGGCTTGTAGATTTTTAAATCATTCAACACCATTTCCTGGGTTGTATCTAGCTCACAGGACTGTAAACTCCTTGAGGACAGAAGTAGTTGCTTTTATCCTCCAAAGTACCTAGCTCAGTGCTATGTCCCTAGGAAATATTCACCAAATGCTAACTTATGAAACCAAGGCGATCTCTACTGAAAAATGTCTGTGTGTCTCTGTGTGTATAAATGTGTTTTCTTTCTTTTTTTAATTGAATTTGCTGTGGTAACGTTTGTTAATAAAATTATAGGATTCAGGTATATAATTCTTTAATGCATCATTTGTATGTTGTATTTGTATTTTCTGATTATAAAGTGCTGTACATTTATTAGAGAGAATTTTAAAAACAGGAACTAGCACAAAGAAGAAAATCACTTTAAATCTCATCAATAGCCACTTTTATGATATTTGGAGTGTCTGTTTTCGATCTTTCCCTTTGTATTTGTATGTGTCTGTATGAAACAAATTAGATCATTCCATGTATGCCGTTTTGTATCTCTCTTTCACTAGGGATTGTGTCAGGAGCAGTTGTACATGTTGGGAAGCATTTTTTCATACCAGTGTTAATGGCCTCATGGTGTCCCATACTTCCTCCAGGTGGGCACTGAAGTTGTTTTTACTGTTACTAGCACTGTGCAGACGTTCACTGTGTGATTTTAATGACTTCTTTAGGGCCTGCTCCCGTGGGGAGAAGCTCTGGTCCATTTAAGGCTCTCGGCAGAGACTGCCGCTGTGCGTCCGCTGTGCGTGCACTCACCCTGTCTGTCTTCACCCTCCTGGAAGTGTGTGTTACTGTTTTCACTCTCGGGTAATTTGACAGCAAGTTTTGTTTTATTTTATAATCCTAAAATAGTTAGATTTTTTCCAGTGTGTTGATCATTTATTGGTTTTCTTGTTTTTAACTGTAAAGAGTCAATTTATTGTCAACCTTGAATTTTTTTCCTCTTGAATTTTATGGTTTCCTATTTTTGATTTGATTGTGCTTCTTATTCATAAGAATACCAGCACTCCCCCATTTTTGAGGCAAATATTTGTTTTTCTTTCATTTTTCTGTATAATGTTTTTTGATCTGTAGCAGTCTTTAATTTTCACCAAATCAAATCTATTGACTTCTCTTTGTGATTTCTTCCATTGATTTGGAAACATTTTACAGGTCCTGAGAACTACTGTCTTCTTATTTGACTTACCATATTTTGCCATGTATAATGCACACTTTTTTTTTGCCCAAAGTTTTGAGTGAAAAATGAAGATGCACGTTATACATGGGTAATAATGATTACATACCATGGGTATAATAATGGGTATAATAATCCCATGTATAATGTGCACAAAATGTGGGTGCGCATTATACATGGCAAAGTATGGTATTTAAAATTTTAAATCTCTTTAGTACATTTAGAGTTTATTGTAGTATAAGACGTAAAGAGGGGGTTCGACTCCTCCCCACTCTTCCTCCACCTATTAATTAACCAGTTATTTTGTTCTGCATCCTTTAGTAATGGTTCTTCTCCTGTAATAATTGGTGATGCTGCTTTCATGTCTTCGTCGTGACATAGTCCCCAAGCAGGGCAGGGCCTTTATCTGGTTGTCCTTTGTATTGCCCTGAATCTGTTGGTGGACACTAGAATATATTGAGTAGTTTAACTTTGTAGTACATGTAAGCATTAGGACAAGTCTCAATTTACTACTTTTTTGTGTAGAAATGTCATTTTTATTTGCTCACTTTCTAGATGAGCTTTAAGATTGGGTCAAATTAAAAACATAATTAACTAGAATTCTAATTTTCTAATTGTAATCTCATAAAATGCCTAGGTGACATGTAAGAGGATTTAATGATTATTGAGTAAAATTCTTCTTGTCTTGCTTGTCCTGGTGGTCCCTTTGACGTCATTGTTATAAACAGAGGAAGACAATTGAGTTAATAGTGAGGCAAAGAACCCTGAAAATTAGTAATCCTGTTTCACATTAGAAAGGAGTTTATTAATTTATGTAACAAAAGTGTCTGGCTTCAAGGAGTGCTTGACCAAAGTCTTGGTGTTATCAAGAGGGATGGTACCAGGACCTAGTCTGTCTTTGGGTCTGCCTGTCTGTGTCTACCTGTGTGTGCTTTTATGTCTGTTACTATCTCTTTTTTTCTATTTCTCTCCTTCTCTGTCTTTATGTCCCTATCTCTCTTTTAATTTTGCTCTCGTCCATGTTGGCTCCATCCTCAGACAGGTAGTCTCTCCCTGCGTGACTAACTGCAAGATGATTGCAGCAGCTCCAGGACTTGGACTCTTTGTAATTCAAGTTCAGTGTGGATGAGGGGGAAGAGCTCTGCCCAAGTCTTCTGGAGCTGCACTGGCTCCAGCATGCCAGTCTCAGAACCAGTAGCTGGCCAGGGAGATTGCAAGGCTTTGATTGACTGAGCCTGGGTCACATGCCACCCTCGGAGCACGACTGGAGTCAGTCCTGGGGTAGGGAGAGCCAGTGGCATTGAAAGTTGGGGAGAACTGGCTTCCCAAACGAAAGTTGGGTGAATGGAGTTCAGACTTCGAATACATAACAAATGTCTACAATAATTTCTTACGAGTGGTAGAGCACTCACAAGAAATGCACCACGGGAGAGTGAGGAGCGGCGAGGGGGCTGTTGTAGAAAGCTACCAGTGTCCTGACTTTTTCAGGATGAGTTACATTCAGTCTTGATCTCAAGTCCTGTGAGTATTGCTGTTTACAGCCCTCTTGACTTTTATGTTGAAAGCAGCCATCTCTGTCTCTGTCTGTGGTGAGAGGAGCATCAGGCTGCTGAGTTTCTCAGAGAAGAGCGTCTGTCCCAGGGGTTCAGTGATGTCGGGTTTGGCTGGCTGTCGTTAGCACTAGAGAATCGCAATCACATGCAGCTCACCAGAAAATGAAGATACTCTTGCCAATTTTTACCTCTTTAACACTGACTTCATGTAGGGATGAAGCAGAGCAGACTTTAGTCATGTGAATGTTGCTGCAAAGCAAGACGGTGGTGGTTGTTTAAGGGCAGACACAGGAGGAGGGAAAATAGGTGCTTTGAAGAAGGCAGTGAGTACAAGTTAAAGCAATAGGTTTGATGGAAACATGTTCTGTTATCTAAAAGCACTGTTAATCTTCATATCTTTTCTTGTTATTTGTATTTCTCTAACACGTTGTTCTGCAGCCTTGGGTGGCATTTTGTGTTCCCATAAGAGGTCTTGCTGAGCTTGGAATAAGTGGCCCTGTGATTGAGTCATTGGTGGGCTCAAGAAATGCCTCTTGTCTGTTCAAGAATGCTGATACCTATTTGTGCCTTCACCCTGCCCAGGCACCTGTGAGGCATTTAATTAGGTTGAATACTTTGGTTGGGTTTTAGGTCCATCAAAGGCTTTGATTATGGGCCTGGTTCTGCTCAGGTGGGATCTTCGTGGGATCTTCAGCACCCCGAGTACCAGGCTGTCCCTTTGCTCAAACAGAAGAGGCACTGGTCACGCCTGCATCAGTGTGTCGTGTGGGTTAAGTAGGACAGTATCTGTTAAGACTTTGTGTCACCGTATAAGCCCATTCAGCACACCAGTCAGTGTTCATTGTCTAACGTCAGAGTCCTTGCAGCTCTGGTAGAGGTTAGGCTCTCACCAGCACGGATGGTGAGAATCACCACTGGTTAGAATTACTTTGGGAAGTCCCTTAGGAAGGTACAATTTTGTAGAGGTTCCTTCTTCCAGCAATGTGGTTTCTGAAGTCCAACACCACCAGGTGCAGTGGCTGGTGGGTATTTAAGAAGGTTGTTTTCCTCCCTCCCTCCCTTCTCTACCACCTCTCAGTTCAGCCTGAGCCTCATACTGGGAGGAGCACATGGCTCCTGAGACTCCCGGGGAGGAGCAGTGGTCCACACGCCTGTTTCCCTGTGTCCTGGCACACAGGCTTCATGAGTGGGGTGGCATATAGTATTGGCATTATTTCTCTTCTTTCCCTCTTTCTGTAGCTTTTCTTTTAAAGATTTTATTTATTTATTTATTTATTTACTTTTAGAGAGAGGGGAAGAGAAGGAGAAAGAGAGGGAGAGAAACATCAGTGTGTGGTTGTGTCTCACACACCCCCTACTGGGGACCTGGCCCACAACCCAGGCATGTGCCCTGACTGGGAATCAAACCGTCAATCCTTTGGTTCGCAGGCCCATGCTCAATCCACGGAGCCACCAGCTGGGTCTGTCTCTGTATCTTTTAATGTAGTTCTGGCATCTCTCTCATGTGCATGCTGATCCATGCACCTAGTTGGACATGAACAAACTAAATGTGCATTGATGTCACTCTAGGGCTTGTGCCAGGCATGGCTGAGCTTCGTGCACTGCACATGGCTGAGGCACTGGAACAAAGCCTGGGCTGTCACCGGCTTGTAGAAGGAGTGCTGGGGCAGGTTTCCTGTCCAGCCCTTGCTGACCTCTGAGCCCATACCTCTCCCATTCTGCCACCTGGCTGTTCATCTCTTCCATGCCCGCCATCTCCTTTTGCCGTTGGTAATGTCACCTGATGCCTTGCCACGAATTCAATGGTTAAGTAAGAACACATTGGGCCGAGGGACTCATGGGATGTGAGGTTGCAGGATAACTTTAACCAGATCCTGGTGGTTATTCTTATCCCCTCAGGGTGACAAAGTGGTGCCTGGAATTCTGAGAATAGAGCAAACAGTTCTGTTTTTCTCTTCATATACTCACACAAATCACAAGGGCTGAATGAAGGGTTTCTTGTGCTCCTAGAAACAAAACTATCCTTTCAATGTTGATTTAGGCCCAGTATCACCTAAAGGAAAGATGGCTTACCATCTTTGAAAGACTGTGCCACAGCCCTGACAACTGTCTTCTGCTGGGGGAGCAGTGCGGACGGGTGAACAAGGAGGGTGCTAGCTGGCGCTCAGGCACAGATGGGTGTTGCTCTGGGAGTCACATTTCTCACCATTTGTTACTGTTACTTAATTTGAAATGACAGTTTTGTGTGCTCAAAAGAGCAGTCACGTTTCTGCTTCCAGATTTGTTGTGGCAATTTATTAGTGGATCTAATTATAATGCTTGCTGGGTGAGGCTTCAGGTAGGACCGACCTAAGTGGTAATAACACTGTTTTAAAAATAAGTCTGAAAGTGCATGTTTTTCTTATAATGACAGAGAACATTGATTTTTTTTCCTACATAAATTGCTCCTAAATGGTAAATTGAAAAGTGATGTTTCTCTTTCTTGTTGGATTAATTATGTGGTAGATGAGAACTTGGGCTCTGGAATTCACTCTTTTTTTTTTTTTAAGATTTTATTTATTTATTTATTTATTTATATATAGAGAGAGAGGAAGGGAGGGAGGAAGCGAGGGAGAGAAACATCAATGCGTGGTTGCCCCACACGTGCCCTCTACTGGGGACCTGGCCTGCAACCCAGGTGTGTGCCCCGACTGGGAATTGAACCAGCAACTCCTTGGTTCACAGGCCGGCACTCAGTCCACTGAGCCACACCAGCCAGGGCTGGAGTTCATTCTTAAGGCGGAATCTAGCATTGCTCCATACTAGTTCCGTGACCTTGGCTGAGTGGTATGATGTGGCTCAGCCTCAGCCTCTCTGTCTGTCAAGTGGTGTAACAAAAGGGGCTCCTCACAGGGTTGACTGCATACTTATACGTTTGTGACACACTATGACAGTGTGTGCCAAGCGCTTAATAGGGTGGCCCCCTCTCTTTCTGAAACTGCCTGGTATGTGTGACTACTGTTATGATTACTTTGAATTCTTACCATCTGCTTGTTTTTGGGGTGGGGCGCAGAATTTTATGGTTTTATTAACACAAGTACAATGTGCACACAAACTGTCTGTTCATTTTCTTTGCTGAGCAGTCTGGCATTGGGATTGGTGACTCTGAAGGCCAGCTGGGCTGCTTGGTCCACAGTGGCTTTGAGCTGCTTCAGGGTGCTGTGAGCAGTCTCAGCACAGTGCCATTTGTTGCACGTCAGCAGCACTTCAGGCTCTTCGATGTTGTGGGCCAGGAACTTCGGAAAGCCACTGGGCAGCATGTGCTTTGTATCTCGTTGCCCCCATAACCAGTGTTGGGCGTCAGAATCTGACCCTTGAATCTTCCATGCACCCTGTCGTCAATGCCTTGGGTTTCCTAAATTGAGCCAGTTATGCCTGATTTTCACCTGTCAGTCTGACTGGTGCTGGGTGAACGTCTTGGTCCTCTTTTCGATGATCTTGGGTTTGATGAGGGGTCTGAGGGCAGCCACGGTGTCGAGTAGGAGCCGGCTGCTGCCTATGGAGGTAGCACTGAGGGAAAAATATGCTTGGGTTTTGAATTACAGTGACAAGTTTTTGTTTGTTTCCTCTGGCATAAGAGATGCTGACTTTTCCTAGTTATATGTAAGGAAGAATAAATTCTCTTAAACATGTTTGAAAGTATAGTGCCTAAAGAAATTTAACTTTCTTCTTCTTTTTTTTTTTTTTGGTCAAACCCAATCCTGTGGTTGACATTTAGCTTACATCACTGTCACCCACTTCCTGATTGGTGGCAGGATTCACAGGCCATGATCGATGATTGTGAAACAAAAGTCGTCTCCTGTAGGAGCCACGTCTGTTTCTTTGGCTGGAGGCACCCTTGTGTGGGCTGCTATGGGGTAGGCTGGGTCCGAGGTCCATGGTGTATTCTGGAGAGAGGAGTTGGTTGCGGGGACAGAGAGTTTCTGTTGTCTTGATTGACAGTGGAAAGGTTATGTGTTGGACTTAACAGCCCTTTGACCTTGCGTTAATAATGTCCTCAACCTCATTTTTCTCCTTCGTGAAATAGGGAGATTAATGATGGTTACTTTATAGAGTTTATGTACAGATTAAATGAGTCCACAAAAGGTAATTAACATAGGGCCTGGCATGTAGTAAGCACTTCATAAATGTTAGCTGTTGTATTTTTATTTGTTATTACTTTCTTTGCAAAGCACTAATGGTGACCAGAAGTGTGTCTACATGTGTTGACCTTGTCATCCCTTTCCTTGGAGTCTGTAATTTAGGCTGATATATATTGATACCAAACTAAGTTCAGTGGTGAAATAAGGTGGTGCCCTTATTCAGAAATGGGCGTACATCTTGGTGTCTCCAAGAACATCTAGCTTGCAGAACTTTTGACATGGCTTTGGATGGTCTGAGAAAGGGAGAGGATGCTGGTGCGAGACAGAACTAATAATAATGTTACAGCTAATAATCCCCCCCTTTTTTGGTGGGGTGGGTCCCAGATGGGAAGAGCTTTGGATCAAAAACAGTGCTGAGCCTGATCATTAATGACTGAGTCCTGGAGTCAAAGGGTATCCTCTTTGTAGGACCAGTGTAGAAAGGCCAGTCTGTGGTGGTCTGAGAAAAATGACCCCAGACCCACAGCAGTCACGCAAAAGGAACAGCTTCGGAGGGTCTGCTCGGGTGTGGGGCTGGGACGTGTGGGTCAGGGACAGCCTCTCTAAGGGAGAGATGCTGGAGCTCGGATCTGAAAGAGAGGAGGGGTGTCTGTCTTCCTCTCCGTAGGTTATCTAGTTGCCTAGCAGGTAGAGAAGGCTTGGGGTGGGTTTGGGGGGAGTGAGGGTGTTGAAGAGACTGGAAATAGGCCTGTATTGCTGTAGCTCAGAGAGCGGGGTGGGGTGGGGTAGGGTGGGGCCAGGCCCAGAGCAGGCAAACCCTGGTGGGTTCCAGGAAAGGGTTGGATCTTTGTTCTGAGATAAGTAGGAGAATGATGGGATCATCTGCATTTTAAATGTATCACCCTCACCTGCACTGTGGAGAGAGAACTGACCAGGACAAAGGTGTGAGGTGATCAGTGGGCTGCTGTCACCGCAGTCACACAGGACAGGGAAGCTGGCTGGCAGTTGGGGTGAAAGTGCAGGATGTTTGGGAGAGGTGGGTGATAAATGGACAGGACCAGGAGCCCATGCCTTGCGTTGAGATAGAACTTTCTCTTCTCAGACTAGATTTTTTCTTTAGTCTTTCTGCCTTCCTATGGCCTTCACAACCTCTTTCCTTCTGCTTTTGTCTGAAAATGCAGGGAAAAATGAGTGCGTTACAACTTACAGCAGCTCCTCTTCAGATAAGGCAAGTGAGTGAGTGCCTGGAATGAGCAGGGGTTTGTGATGAGAAAGGAGCCAGTGGTCCGTGATTGGCGCAGGTGCAGGTTGCGTCCCAGAGAGCCGTGGGGTGTGTGTCATTTACAAAATGCACAGCAGGGCCCGCATTTTGTAGTGGTGTTACCCAGCAGAGCTTTGCAATATGTGGTTTATTTTCAGTTTTGATTAAGGTTGCAAAGTCCCACTTCCAAGCAGTCCCCAGACTAGTTTTGCTTTTCTTCAGTTGGGTTCCTTACATGGTATGCTCAGGAGATGCTGTGGGAGCCTGTCTTAAAGAAGAAAACCAGCTGTGGCGGCAGCCACTCGTGTTTCCAATTCCAGCCCTGTAGCTGTGCAAGGGTGATCACCAATCTGATTTTTAGCCCAGAGAAAGGTAGATAATCCCCTGCATTGGTTGCCTGCAGGGATTACCATGCCCCTTCTCCCCTCGCGGCTTGGATTTTCACAGCGGCCTGCTCACTGGTCTCCCTGCGAGCAGCCTGGCTGGGCCTACCCGCTGTTAAGTGCTCACTGCCCTCAGAGTGACCCTTTGAAAACGGAAGGCAGGCCATGTCACTCACCAGCTTCACAGGCCATGAGCATGGCCCTCAGAGCCCCATACAGCCCGGGCTCCTTTTCCTCTGTTTCCCACATGGTCCTGCCCAAGACACCTCCCCTCCTCCCTCCGGGGCACATTTCCACCTCAGAGCCCTTGTTCTTGTGTCCCATTGGCCTGGAAGGTTCTACTTCCAAGACCTCGGTATGGTTTTCTTCCCCTCTTCCTTTATGTCTTGACCTAAATATCGCTTTATCAAGAGGCGATGCTATCTAGAATAGCACCCCCAACACGACTTTGTTTTCTATGCATCTCGTAGCACTTGACATAAAATTACCTTGTTTGTCGGGTTGTCGGATGCCCCACTAGAATGTAAGCTCCCCTAGGGGCTTTGTCTCTTCTGTTCTTTGCCAGGGCCTGGACTCAGTAACCAGTGCACGGTATTCTCTGCGGATATGCGTCGAATGAGTGAGAAGCATGGCAAGCCCTCATTTAACATTGTCAGTAGATTCTGTGACTTTAGGCAAAACAGTGTGTGATGAAACCAATTTTACTATAGGTTAATCGATGTAAACAAGAGTTAGGTTCTGTGGTGTCTCATCAATGTTGTAATGAAACAGTGTGGAACTAAACAATATTTTTAGAGGCCATGCTGTACCCCACTGGGTTTGCATGATCCTACCTGTGGAAGTAAGGCCGTATCTCCATTATCTGTTTTTGTGCCAGAGAAATAAAGCAGATGTATCTGCACACAAACATTTGAAGCATTAGATTGTAACTGCTCCAGTTGGAGCATATGTGAAGTGGAGAGGGCAGAACCAGTGGAATGGGCTGTCTTAGGTAGTTCAGGGCAGGCTTCCTGGAGGAGGTGACATCTGAGCTCAGTGCAGAAAGACAAGTTTTCTGAAAGTGTCCCATCTGCAACCAGAGATACTGCCAGTGGTTGACTTTTGTTCCAGGGTAATCAGGGTTGCTCACAGTCAGCGCTGGGCCGGTGTACGGTCCCAGGAGGCTGGTTTGGTGCTGGGGAGGATGGCACAAGAGCGCTGCCTGCTGCTACTTCTCAGAGCTCCCTGAGGGTTTTCTGCCCGCCGCCAGGGTCCACATTGCACACGAGCACAGTCAGACATTAGACTGCTGGGACTGGAGTCTTGGCTCTGCCTTTTATCGACTGTTTGGCCTTGAGAAGAATACCTAACCTACTTTTGCCTCAGTTTGCTCATCTGTAAAGAGGAGGCAATAATAATTCCTACCTCACAGAACTTTTCTCAGGTTTAAATGAGCTAATATGTGGGAAGGACTGAGAACAGCAGTAAGAACTCAATAGAGTTATTACAACCATTGATATTATTCTCAGTGGACTACTATTGAAGGTTGTTAATGACATAAAGTTTGTGATAAGAAGCTGTTAACTAATTTCTTTGAAAGGAAGTTGCAGTATTCCTCCAGGCCCTGCTTAGTGTCACAAATCGCCTCTTCCCCCGCTCTAACCACGTTTTCTCTAAACCCATAAGGATTTCCAGAAATGGCATTAAGTGACAGAGAAAACAGCGCACAAGTCATATTCCCAAACCTCAAAGTGACAGATTTAGATTTAAAGGAAACTTTTACATGCCCCGCCCCAGGTCCAAAAACATTTGAACCCCCGGCTGTCAGCTGGAAGGCTGGGAGCTGCCACGAGGGTGTGGTCTGGGCTCCCAGCTGACGACCTGCTCGAGTCTCCCCTGGAGCTCTGAGCCGTGGCCCCCTTCACCAGCAGCTGACCTCTTGACCTCTTGGGAATTTAATTTTCTTATCTCCAAAATGAAGGAATGTACGTACTAAATGGGATTAATGAGAGAATTAAATGAGGTTATATTACATGCTCAATTAAATGCTCACTGAAACAATGACCTAATAATCCAGTAATCAATAGTAATAACCATTACTTATGATTATTAAGTCACTCTCTGTGAATATGTGCTCATTTCCTAGTACACCTTTGTTCTCCTGTTCGTAAGGGCAGCTTCCGTGCACCTGCCTTAGAGCTGCCTCCTTCTGGTGTTGTTGGCAGCCTGGCCTCCGTCCTGCGGCATCTCTGGGAAAGCTCCGCTTCTCTGGCTCGCACCCCTAAGAGGCAGCAGCCATCTGAGGGGCTCTGGGCGCTCAGCCATGCGGAGCCTTCGATGGGCCATCAGCTGCCTCTCCAAGTGGCACAGTGCCCACGGCGAGGGAGCAGCTGCCTCTTCCAGCTGTCTAATTGCTTATCTGATCCACTTGAGCACCAGCTTAGCACATTTATTCCTTTACCCCAAGTCATCTTTCTCATGATCTGGACTGCCAAGCCTTGGGATCAGGGTGGGGGAGGGTTTGTGTGTTGGGTTTGAGGAATTTTCAGACCCAGAAGGAGAAGCTGGTGGTATTTGGGTCTCTGGGTCATCTTTGCATGCCTGGTGATCAGAAAGAAGCAGTCATTTGTTTGTTTATTCAGCAAATGTCTTCTAACCCCTATCATGTGCCGATCTCGATATGAGATCTTGCAGATCTTGAGATGAGAAATAAAAAGATGGTGGGACACAGTCGTTTGGACCATAACCCCTTGTTAACTGGTCATTCGCCTTCATTTTTTCTTTGCTCATATGTGTGTTTATTCATTTCTTATTTTAATAAATATTCATTAAGTGCCTATCATGGGCCAGACACTATTCTAGGTATTTGGGCTAACAGTGAACAAAACAGGAAAAGATTCCTGCCCTTGTGGAGTTACACTGTACTTCGGGGAAGGCACATGATAATCAACAAATATGATAAACAAATAATGTATGGCATGTTGGAGGGTGATAGTTGCTATGGAGAAAAGTACAAATAGAGCAGGCTGCGGGGTTCGGGAACATGGGGAGAGTATGGCTCTTAACAAGTGAGTACGTGTTTCATTGAGAAGGTGGTATTTGAGGGAGATCCAAGATGGCGGAGGAATGAGTGGAAGTCATACTAACCTCCTCTGAGAAGGTGGTACTTGAGCACAGACTTGAAGGAAGGAGGGAGTGGCCGTCAGGTGGGAGAATGTTCCAGGCAGAGTGACAGCTAGTAATGAACTCGGATGGGCGTGTGTCTGGCATGTCTCAGGAACATCCAGGAGGCAGTGAGGTGGGGAGAGTAGGAGGTGAAGTCACAGAAGCTTCCAGTGGGTCAGATCTGCTGTGATGTGGTTGGGGTTTTTTTTTCTGTGCCGTGGAGTGGGGAGGCTGTCACTGAAGGAATTTGAGAGAGAAGGGGTATCATCTGACTTACGTTTTCAAGGATGGCTACTCAATAGAGTGTCAGAGAGCAGGGCCAGAAACAGAGAGGAGAGCGAAGAGGTTATCCAGCCAAGACCTGATGGCTGAGACCAGGGTGGGGCTGTGAAAGTGGTGAGAGGTGGCCAGACCCTGGCTTTATGTTGAAGCTGGAGCTGAAAGGATTTCCTAGAATATGGGCGTTGAGGTGTGAGTGGAAACAGTAAAAGATGACTGCAAGGAACCTGGCCTGAGCACCTAGGAGGATCGAATCACCATCAACCAGGATGGGGGTTGGGCAGAGTAGGCTTTGTGGGGGTTGAGCAGGAGTTCTGGTGTGGACGTGTTGCGTTTGAAATATCTGGACATCTGCCTACGGCCACACCACCCTGAATGCGCCTGATCTTGTCTGAAATATCTGGACATCTAAGAGGAGACGGGAAGGAGAACTGTGAATCCTGGGCTGGAAATACAGACTTGGAAAGTGTGGACATTTCAAGGTATTTAAAACTCTAAGACTGGATGAGAGCCCTAAGAGAGCAAGTATAGAGGGACTGGGACTGAGCCCAGGGATGCCCTCCTTCAGAGGATGTAGGAAAAGGAAGTGGTACCAGCAGAGGAGCGGAGAAGGAGAGCCTTCAGAGAAAGGGGGTCATCAACAGAGTGTGGGTCCCAGAAGCCTAGTGAAGAATATGGTTGAAGGAGGAGTGTTAAGTGCCGCTGATGGATCACATGAGATAGCAGCCCTCGTTGACATTGAGTAAATGGGTCAGTAGACTGGTGGGATGAAAGCCTGGTTGGAGAGCATGAAGAACTGAAGAGAGAATATGAGAAGAGGAGTGGGGGACTCTGAGTGTAGACAGCTCTTTGGAGCAGGCTAGCTGCAAATGAGAGCAAGGAAATATAGCAATGAATGGCAGGGACATGGAGTGAGACATTTTTTGAAAGAGAGGGTAATCAACATTCATTCAACAGTTGTTTATGGAGCGCCTGCTGTGTGCCAGGTACTATGTTACAGTCTGACAGTGGGGAGCAAGGCATAGTTCCTGAGTATGTGGGACTTATGTTTACTGGGGTTCATGGTAGGAAAGGCAGGCGCAACCACTGATGTTTCCACTTAGTTCCAGATGTGCATAACCACATGCTTAATTGTCTATTTCAGTTGGGTTTATGGTAGCTGAAATAGAACACTTCTTCCCACCTGACCTTCAATTCCTCCTCATTCTTCCCACTTACGTTAGTTTCCTCTTGCTGCAATCACAGAGTCAGAACCTTAGTGGTTTCAAACAACACAGCTTTATGATCTTACAGTCCTAGAGATCAGACGTCCAGTGTGGACCTCTCTGGGCTGAAATTGAGGTTTTTGGCAGGATTGTATTCCTTTCTGGAAGCTCTAGGGGAGAACCCATTTCCTTGCTCATTCAAGTTCAATTCCAAGTAGTTGTGGAACTGAGTTCTTCATTTTCTTTGCTGGTTCTTTGTAGGGGGCCCTTCTTAACCCCTACTGGCCTCTCTTCAGTCCCTGCACGTGGCTCCCTCCATCTCAGAACCAGCAGTGACACATCATCTCCTCTCACTTTTGGAACCTGACCCCTGTCTTCTGCATCTTTTCTGTCCGTCTTCTCTGTTTCTCTCTTCTTCCAAGTTCTCTTCTTTTAAGTGTTCATGTGATTAGCTTGGACCCACTCAGGTAATTCAAGATAATCTCTCCATCTTAAGGTCCTAATCACACTTTCAGGGTCCCTATTTCTGTGTAGAGTAGCGCAGTCACAGCTTCTGGGGTGTAGAATGTAGGCATTTTTGGAGTCATTCTGCTTACCACCCCCATCTCAGTAAGTGCCACCAGCCTGTTGCTCACCCCAGAAATCTAGGAGGCATCCTTCGTTTCTGTGTATATGTCACCTCCCATTTCCAATCCATCGGGAAGTCTGGTTGGCTCCAAAACACATCCCCCAAATGACTGACTTTCTGACCGTCTCACTGCTACCAGCCTGGGTTGGGCCACCACCATCTCTTGAGTCGAATGTTGTAGAAGCTTCAACCTTTCTTCCATTTTTTTCCTTGGAGTTCTTTTGTCACCAGAGTGACAACCAGAGTGATTTAAATATAAGCAAACAAATCACATCACATGTCTCCCCTCCTTAAAACCCGTTGGCTTTGCCTGCTTATGAGAGTCAGATGAAAAATTCTTCCACAGCCTGAGAAGCCCTGTGTGCTCTGCTGCCTCCTGCTCACCACCCTCATCTCTCCCCATTCTCCTCTTCATCATGCTTTGCCTCCACCTGTCTCCTTTCTGTTGCTTGATGAAGCCCTCCTCGGCCCTATGTCATAACATTCTCCAGTCCCTTTGCCAGAATATTCTCCCCTCTGATATTTCCACGACCAATCTTCTTGTCTCCTCAGAGAGGCCCGATCTCCTCTTGTCTAAAGGAGCTCCCCCCAAACGCACTTTCTCCCAGTGTATATTTGCATAGCAGTTGTCTCCATCAGAAATTATCCTCTTTATTCATTTGCTCAGGTGCCACAAATCAGATGTAAGCACTCAGGAGGCAGCAGCATGTCCTGCTCCCTGTGGGACCCAGAGCATCTGACCCATAGTAACCCCTTATCACGTATGCGCTGGCTGAAAAAACATGACGGTGGCATCAGAATTCCAAAGCCTTTTTGGAGAGTAAGTTGTGTTTCTAAAATAAAAAACATGCTCTTTTATTTGACTCACACCACTTCTGACACCAAGTGTGTGGGGATATTTTTCCACACCAACCAATTCTTCAGCTCTCTGGATGCTAGCTGGGTGCCCTACAAGTCAGCTCAGTTTTAACACCGACTGGAGTCTGTGCAGATCCCCAGGGTAAGGGCGCAGCCCCACAAGTCTGCTCCCACCTAGACACCAATCGCCAGCCCTAGGTTACGGGTTATATTTCTGACCAGCTGGCTTTAAAGCAGGGATTCCTGCAACCTCCTCCTCAGGCTCAGTGATTTGCTAGAACAGATCATAGAACTCAGGGAAACATTGACTTTCATTTTCTGGTGCATTGTGAAGAAGATCACAGATGCACAGCCAGATGAAGAGGTACGTGGGGGGAGGCCTGGGGGGGTTCTGAGCACAGGAGCCTCTTTCCCATGGAGTGAGGTGCCACGTGCTCCCACAGTGAGGTTGTGCTCACCCCCCTGGAAGCGCTCTGAGCCCTGTGCTGTAGGGATTTTCATGGGGGCTCCTCACAGAGGCAAAAGGGCCTTTAACCCGGTGTCCAGCCCCTCTCCCCTTCTAGGGTGGGGGCGGGCTGAAAGTTCCACGTTTCTGGTCAAGGCTTGATCTTTCCCCTGACCAGCCCCCGTCCAGCAGCCATTTAGGGGCCCACCCAGAGTTACCTCATTAGAACCAAAGGCTCTCCTGTCATCCAGGAAATGCCAAGGGATTTAGGAGTTCTATGTCAGGGACTGGGGTCAAAGGCCTACACACAAATAGATATGTATATGTACACATATGTATGTGTATTATATATATTCCTTATTTCACAATTTTTGTTTAGAGGAAGAAATACTTTCCATCTGCCCATGTCTGATGGGACTTGTAAAGTTTTGGACTTAAATATGTCCTCAGTTAGAGGTGCCAAGTGCAGAAAGAGCGGTAAGTGTTTAATCTAATATATAATTAGACACCCAAGAGGACTTCCAGCCTCCCTTGGAAAATTTCCTTGAATCTCAGGAGAAGGAGGACTTCTGTCTTATGTCATTATTTGTCTGCGATAGTCACATACAAAGAGATTGAGCAAACAAGCGACATCCCATCAGCGCAGAGACAGAGAGGGGAATTCAGCCCTCCAGCTCGGAATGTACCTGTTCATTCCCCAGGTTCCTCCTGCTCTCTCTTCTGTCCTCTGCTTCCTCTAGCTCGTCCTTGCTTTGGCTTCTTAGATATAATTAAGATTGTTCTGGGAAGTTGTCAGGGCTGCCGAACGTCTCTGGGCTGTTTGAAATAGCCTCTGGTTTGTCATTTGTTATCATGTCGTTCCAAATATGTCAAAGTCTCTTTCCCACATGGGAGAGAAACACACTCAGCTTCCAGGTGTCTAGGGGCATTAGTCAGAATACAGAGTGGACATGGCTGGGCCACCTGGTCCTCTTACCCCCGCTTTGAGAGGAGGCAGTGTGGACTTGGTTGGGTTAGTGGGGTCTTGGGCCAACATGGAGTCCTTTCTCTTTCTGCCCTCCTGCAGCTTGAACAGGCCCTAATGGTGCCGGGTGTGGGGAGTGTCGGCAGCCTTGAGAAGAGCTGTGGTGGAGGACACCACGCCTGGGGAGGCTTGTAGAGTGCCGAAGGCCAGGATTGGGGGCAGCACGTGTGGGTTCTAGAGGAGAGTCCTTGGATGAGGTTGTACTCCCGTTTTCCAGTCTCTTTGTCTTAGGACATTGTCTCATTGCCCAGTGTGCTGGTTCTCAAACTTAGGGCTTAGTGTGGATGTAGGTACTTATTAAAATGCAGATTCCTGGTCCCCCTCAGACTGAAGTAATTTCTGGGAATGGGGTTCCAGGAACCTGCATCATAACACTTCCCACCCCTCTCCCATCCCTCTCCAAGTAATTCTGATGAGGGCGGCCTACGATTCACTCTTAGAGCCATGATCTAAACAACCTCCCTGCTGGGGTCACCACCACGGCTGCGAGCCCCCTGCCTCCCATCCACGGCCAGCAGCCTTCTCCTGCCCCCGCCTGCACTTGCCTCTGCCCTGGTGAGTGTGGTGAGTGCAGCCGCCTGGACCTTTGTTCCTCCTGCGGAGCATCCTCTTCTCCTTGTTCTTCTCTTCCGTCCCAGAGGAGGCAGCTGCCTTGTCGAGGCTTCTCTTGTGCTTCTCCGTGACCCCTTTTTTCTTTCCTTTGTGACTTGACCCCGTGGCATTCTTCAGAATTTGTAAGAGATGTGAGCTTTCAGCATGATTTCTTTTCTAAACCAATCTTTTTTCACCTCTTGGAACATTAGACTTCACCATGACCTTGGGTTTCGGGAATGATGAATTTTCTTCCCCTGCCTGGGTTCTGGGCATCTCTGTTTCAGCCTTGACACTGCTTTCCTGTGGGTCCCTGCAGCAGGGACACATTTCCAGTTTTCAGCATTAGTTATGTGACCTTTTTTCTTTAGCCCTTCCCCTTGACAAAATCATCTTCCTTAATCTTTTGGATTAACAGCTTTCATTGACTGCCTTTGTGCGCTGGGCTTCAGGTTTCAGGTGTGGTGTGTGTCCTTATGCACTGCTTACAGTACTTGCTGGATAAATCAGTTTTCAGAGCGCAGACCTGTGTCCCTCACATGGTGGGGGAGGGGCATGTGCGTCTCTGCCCTGTGGCTTGCCAGTGGCATGGTTTGAGGTTTTGTTTGGTTGAGTGAGTTTCAGACTTGTGGTGTCTTTTTCCTGCTTGCTCTCTGAGCTTTCTCAGCTAGGCTGCCCTGGTGCAGCGACTGTTCTGTGAGGTTTGAGTATCTGCTGCAGCTCCACTTGACTCTTTGTCAGGCTTCATTTTGATCTTGTGGTTTACAAAATGAATGTTGGAACTGAAATGCACTTACAAAATCTTCTGCTTGGTTTATCCATTAGGATGCTGAGGCCCATGAAGTGAGGTGGCTGTTCAAGGTCACAGAACGTTCTGTGGGCACTTGGGGCTGGGGATCATTTGCTAGCTATCAAAATTTAAACTGTGCATAACCTTTGACCCCTCAGTTCCATTTCCAGGAGTCTATCGAAAGAAAAATGAACTCAGGTGCACAAAGAGGCAGATACAAGGCTAGAGGCATTATCTGAATTGGGATCAATGAAAGACTGGAACAGCAGATTGTGGTTCCGTTCTCTAGTGCAACTGTGACAGAGAATGAGGCCTGTCTGTCTGTGCTGGCGGGGTGCGGTTGCCAAGGCCAGTGTACGTGTACCATGTATGTTTGACTAAAAACAAAACCTGTGGGAATAAATAAATATGTACATACAAATACATAGAAAAATATATGGCCTGGAAGAATAATTCTGTGACAGTAATGAGGAGAATGGGATTGGGGGTGGAAGGGAGAGGCTGTGGTCAGGATGACCTGTACTTTCTAGGCCTACTTGAAATTTTTTATTGAGATATGACTCACATACCACACAATTTGTTTGTTTTAACTGAATTAATTGTAATTCAGTGCTTTTTTAGTACATTCACCAGGTTGTACAATCATCACCACTATATTACTCCAGAACATTTTCTTCGCCCTGAAAAGAAACCCTGTACCCATCAGCAGTCACTCCTCCCCCTCAGCCCTTGACGGCTGTGAAACTACTTCTTGTTTGTATGGATTTGCCTGTTCTGGACATTTCATGTGAATGGAGTCATACTATGTGTGGCCTTTTGTGTCTGGTTCTTGCACTTAATATAATGTTTTCAACGTTTGACCAGGTTATGGCATGTATCAGTGCTTCATTCCTTTAAGTATTTTTTTCATTTTCATTATGATAAAATACATACACCATACAATTAGCATCTTAACCATTTAAAAATGTACGGTTCAATGGTATTAGGTATGTTCACTTTGTTGTGTGACCATCACCACCGCCCACCCACCCACCTCTAGAACGTATTCCTCAGCCCAGACTGAAAACCCACACCCATTAAACAGCAACTCCCCACTCCTGCCTTCCCCCAGCCCCTGGGAACTGCTGTTCCGCTGTCTGTTGCTATGAACATGGTTATTCTAAGTACCTCATAGAAGTGAAGTCATGCAGCGTGTGTCTTTTCTGTGACTGGCTCTTTCACTGAGCTTAGTATCCTCTAGGTTCATTCCTATCATAGAATGTGTTCCAATTTCGTTCCTTTTTAAGGCTGACTAATATTCCCTTGTGTGTGTGTACCACATTTGCTTATCCATTCATCCATTGGTGGACACTTGGATTGCTTCCACCTTTTGGCTGTTGCAAATAATGCTGCTATGAAAATATGAATACAAGTTTTTGTATACATGTATTTTAAATTCTCTTGGATTGAATTCTTTAAACAACAAATCTTGTGCTCATGTATTACTTTTGAATTTATAGTGAAATGAGAAGTAAAAAATAAATGGTCACATCTAGAACGTCAAGTTTTCTGGACTCTTGGTATTTTTCCACTATATGTGGGAAAAACCCTACATCCTGGCAAATAGCATACCCGATCTGATTGAAGCTTGCTCAGACTTTCCCTCTAAGGTCGAGATTCACACCTGTCTGTGCCAGGCCAGACTGGCTTGGTTGAAGGGAGGGGTTGAAGCTCCTGTGGAGTGGTGTAACACAGAGGTTAAGATTGTAGACTCAGTTCCCTCACTTGTAGGAGGGTGAAATATATCAGTGCATGTACAGCGCTTACAGTAGTGCTGGGCACTTAACATCCAGTAAATGTTAACTGCTGTTTCTTTATCATTGTGCCTTCTCTCCTTGGACAGTCACCCAATCCCTGAATAATTGCATGGACCCAGTGAGTGGGTGTGTACCCACCTTTGAGACAATATGAGCTGTTTAGAAATGTAATGGATTCTCATGGCTGGGTATGGCTGGGTTGGGATTTATAGACTCTTCCTGTTCCTTGATTTGCAGAGCTATTGAATGTACAACAGAGGCATAAAAATATAAAAATGGATTGTTTTTTCTGCAGTGAGCATGTGTTACTTTTATTTCTTGTTAAATAAAGGAGAACATAACAACAAGGCCTGAGAGCAATGCTAACCATGCCTTGTCAGTTAGATGGCATTCCCAGAAAGAGTGGCAAATATTTGCTGACTGATGTTCTCAGCAAGGTGATCCACTCAGACTCAAAGAGGTGTCGGTCAGTCAGGAAGTACTGAGAATCTTATTTGTGCCCCATTTGATTCTGAACATTTTGTGAGTTCAAAGAAGTAAAGTCAATGGTGCCTTGGATTTTAAGGTACTTCTAGTCTAGGTAGACAAGGTCACGATTTGATGGCCCATTAATTACCCCAACAACTGCCACCACCATCACCATGTACAGAGCAGCAGGCTTCTTCTAGTTGCTTCATCTGTAGCCTTGTTGAGTTCTCCAACAGGACCCTGCAAGACGGGTGCAGTTATCCCCTCTCTATCAAGCAGAAGGCCTTGCAGAAAGTAGTTGAGCTTGGATTTGAACCCAGGTCCGTCTGAGTCAGCTCCTGTGCTTTCTCTACTGCTGTGTCCCTCTCATCCCATTGACCCACTTCCTTTTTGAACTGCACCACATCTCACTGCCTGTGGTATGGCACAGTCCAAGGATTGAGGCAGTTGAAAGAAATCCTTCACACAGGAGTTTGAAATTCTAGGAGTATCTTTTTTAAAAATATATTTTATTGATTATGCTATTACAGTTGTCCCATTTTCCCCCCTTTCTTTCCCTCCACCCCACCCCCCATTCCCTGCCCTTTAGTTTTCGTCGATAGGTCATACACATAAGTTCTTTTGCTTCTGCATTTCCTATACTATTCTTAACCTCCCCCTGTCTGTTTTCTACCTACCACTTATGCTACTTATTCTCTGCACCTTTTCCCCCCTCTCCCCCAACCACTCCCCTGTTGATATCCCTCCATGTCTTAAATAAACCCCTTTAACATTTCATATAATAAAGGCTGGGTCATGATGAACTCCTTGAACTTGACCTTACCTGAGAAGCACTTTATCTGCCCTTCCATTCTAAATGATAGCTTTGCTGGATAGAGTATTCTTGGATGTAGGTCCTTGCCTTTCATGACTTGGAATACTTCTCTCCATCCTCTTCTTGCCTGCAAGGTCTCTTTTGAGAAATCCGCTGACAGTCTTATGGGAATTCCTTTGTAGGTAACTGTCTCCTTTTCTCTTGCTGCTTCTAAGATTCTCTCCTTATTTTTAATCTTGGGTAATGCCATTATGATGTGTCTTGGTGTGTTCCTCTTTGGGTCCAACTTCTTTGGGACTCTCTGAGCTTCCTGGACTTCCTGAAAATCTATTTCCTTCACCAGCTCAGGGAAGTTCTCCTTCATTATTTGTTCAAATAAGTTTTCAATCCCTTGGTCTTCCTCTTCTCCTTCTGGCACCCCTATGACTCAGATATTGAGACGTTTAAAGATATCCTGGGTGTTCCTAAGCCTCTCCTCAGTTTTTTGAATTCTTGTTTCTTCATTCTTTTCTGGTTGGATGTTTTTTTCTTTCTGCTGGTCCACTCCGTTGATTTGAGTCCCAGTTTCCTTCTCATCCCTAATGGTTTTCTGCACATTTCCCCTCATTTCCTTTATATTATCCTTCATTTGTTCAACTAATTGTGACCATCTTTCTTCCAATCCTATGAGCATCCTGATTACCAGTGTTTTGAACTGTGCATCTGATAGGTTGGTTATCTCTTTGTCACTTAGTTATATTTTTTCTGGACCTTTGATGTGTTCTTTCATTTGGGCCTTTTTTTTTCTCGGTGTACCTGTTACTTTAAGGGGTAGAGACTTAAGTGTTCACCAGGGTGGGGTAACCCACATCATTGTGTTATGACGCTGCCTGTGGGGGCGGGGCCTGAGAGAACAATGGCGCTTGCTCTGTTCTCCTCACTTCCCCAGCTACCCACAAGCAAGTTCAGCCCTTCTTTTCTGGCTCCGGGGTGAGTGGGCGGGCTTGTGTAGTTCCAAGTCCCTTGGGTCTCTCCAATGAACTCTCCTGTGAGGCCAGGAGTTCCTCCTGCTGCTGCCTCAACCCCCGCAGGTGTTTTCAGTTGGTGGTTTGAGGCTTTATTTCCCTGTGTTGGTGGTCTGCATGGTCTGTTCCGCTCCCCAGCTTTTCCTCCCAGTTTATCTGCGCGCGAATGAGGGACTGCCCAGTCCACCAGTCTCAGCCCCGGTTTTGCCGAGTGCGCCCACCGCATTTTGGCCAGGTGCGCCCGCCACAGGCCTCTCTGAGCAGCTGGAGCATTGTTGGTACTGTTTCACGAACTGCGCGTCTGGCCGCGTGCTCTCCACCCGGCTCTGCCCCACTTATGGGTCTGGATGAACGTGTGTTCTTTAACTCCTTGCTTGTCAGACTTCCACTCAGTTCAGTTTTCTGTCAGATCTGGCTGTTTTTGTTTTTTAGATTGTTGTTTTTCCTCTTTTGGTTGTGCGAGGAGGCACAGTGTGTCTACCTATGCCTCCATCTTGGCCGGAAGTTCTAGGAGTATCTTCTTAAGGGCAGGTTGTACAGTGATTTCCCAAGGGAGGTTTTGATGCCCATAAACCCAGGGCTTACAGATGAACAATTTTTGCCTCTGATATGGGTAGCTCTGCTGCTTTAAGGATGAATTACGGAAGTTGCCCATTCTTGTTGTTTTGAATAAAATGATCCGAAGGTTTAGAATGAAGACACTGGTTATTATCTACTGTTCTCCACGCCCAGGTTACCAAGGTTAACAGCTCAGGTACACCCTTTGTCCTTGCTCAGACCACCGGGTGCACATCTAGATGGCGTCCTCTCTTCCTCCCTCTAAAAGCGAACCACATCACACAGATCTCTATTACTAGTTTAATTCTTGAGCCTGAACACATCTTCAATTTGGAACGAGCAGTTTTAAAGCAATGTTCAGAGCCATCCACATCACCTTGTCCCATGGCTGGTAAGCTGACCCCCCCCCTGGGGCTCTGGAGTGCAGTGAGGCCCAGAGTTCTGTTCAGGAGATAGTTTTGTACCACTTAGATCTGGGCAGGAAATCACTCTGTCTGGCATGCCTAGCCGTGTGTTTTATTTCAGCAAAAGAAGTAGTTTTCACTGTCAAAGTGGTTTTCACTTAGGGAGAAAACATAACTCAAGTTTCTCTCAGAGCCTCTGCTCGGCTGCATCACATGAGCAGGTGAAAATGTGCTCTGCGAAGGGTGTGATGACAGTTCTGGTTTTGTGCAGCAGCCCTTCCCAGCTGTCCCTGCATGTGCATTATATATTTAGACGATCTCTCGGAAGAGAGATGCAGCATCCGAACAGGTGAGCAGATTTCTCAGGAAGACCTGTAGGAGACGGAACCGTCTCATGAAGAGGCTTTCTGATTTGAAAAAGAAGGCAGACTGTCACTTTGCATTCTTCTTTTAAAAATTGTATCTTGAAAGCTTGGGGTAAGAATATAAAGTGGCTTATGTTCTTCTCTTGTTTAATCCTCATAAGAGGGCCCGTTATTCCCATTTTATAGATGAGGAAACTGAGTTTCAGAGAAACGAACTAATGTGCTAAGATCTCACTCTAGTTGGTGACAGAGCCAGGTTTGAACCTAAGGATGTCCTGTGTCTCTGCCCACACTACTCATACAGAAGTCTTCCTCCGCTACTAAAAGCATTGCTCCTCTTGACCCCATGGTTCCTTTTCCTTTTCCTGAGGGATGCAGAGGAGCCTGCGCTCTTTGAATAGCTTTTGTTGGTGTGGATGGTGCCTGTTAGGACATTCTTTGTGTAACACTTCCTTAGCTTCACTATTACATGAGCCCCTTGCTTTTTACCGGAGAATTGTCTGTCTGTCAGATGGGTGGGTTTATAGTAAGTATTTGAAGAATTTGGTTTCAACTTTCTGGAGAGTTTAAGTTTATTGTGTTCTTAGACCATGAGTAGGCAACCCAAACATAAGGGGTGTGTGTGTTCGATGCAGGTAGGGAAGCGGGATTCTTTTGGAGTTTTAGCATGTGGCCCTGGAAGTCTGTCACAGGAGGCCTGTCACAGGCCTCCCCACTTTCCCCATCATATAGCAGGTAGAATGCTCTTTTAAAAAATAAGTCTTAAAAAATAAGATCGGAGTCTTCCAGGGGCTTCCCATTTTGCTCAGAATGAAATACCGTAGTGTGAAAACCCATGCCATTTTCTCTGTGGTCTCATTTCCTGTCCATCTTTCTCTCATCCATTGTCCTTCAGCCACACTAGCTTTGTTGCTGTTCCAGGATCACATTAGGCCTGTACCCACCTCAGGGCCTTTGCACTTGCATTTCCCAGGAATGTCTCCTCCAAGGCTTTCCATGCCTCCCTCCCCC
Source organism: Micronycteris hirsuta (assembly GCA_004026765.1). Taxonomy (NCBI): domain Eukaryota; kingdom Metazoa; phylum Chordata; class Mammalia; order Chiroptera; family Phyllostomidae; genus Micronycteris; species Micronycteris hirsuta. The sequence continues at coordinate 54,290 of PVJI01004198.1, read as the reverse complement.
ACTTTATTCTGGTCTCTGCTCAGATGGTATCTCCGTAGTGAGGCATTTCATTACACTTGACTTCACTAGTATTCTTCCACCACTGTTTTCTCATGCTTTAACCCTCCCGTAGCACTTCTCACAGCCTGACGTGTTAAGTAGTTAGTTCTTTGGGTCCCCCCACTCAAGTATAAGTTTCATATGGGCATTCACTTTCCCCTGCTTAATACATCCCTGTATCTCTGGTGTCTGGCACATAATGAATCTTCAGCAGCTAGTTGTTGAAAGAGACTTCACCAGGGTCACTCACTGGTGAGCGGTGGGGCCAGACTTCGCGCCTGGCATCTGTCTGATAGCAGAGCTCACGCTGCCTTGCTCGCCGTGCTCGGTCTTTGCCACAGTGAGCGCTTGGAAAATGGGGGATGCTATTATTGTGAAGACGGTTTTCTTTGCTAGAACAACTGTGGGTGCCTGCTGTCTTGTAGGGATTCTTGTCATCCTACCCAGAGGGAACCTTTCTCCTTTGGAACCTGAAAGTGTCCCAGATTGCCCATTGCACAGAACCTGGCCTGCTGTCACAGGACCTGGCACACTTCCTTTTGTTCACTAGGATGTCCGAGGGAACTGTCTCTGAATTAAAAATGGTTTCTTGTTCTCTTTCACCACCAGCGCCTCCCACTGTTTGCATCTGGGGTCATGCTAAGCTTGCTCAAATTGAAAGCAAAACAGTAACCTTTATCATACTGTTTGCCATGCTGCTCTCCATGGTATTTGAAGTTTTGCTTAAAATAATTTCAGCAGAAAACCCCATGTGTTCTCTGGAGCCTGCTAGTGAGACCAGCTTAGTGTCTAGTTATTTCAGATGACTTATCACAGACACCTCCAAACAGTAATGGCAGGCTGCAAGGAGCTGAAAAACTGTGTCACGTTGTCTAAGTTTAAATGACCTGCTCTTGGTGCTAACAAACCCGCAGCTTTTCTGGAACATGAAACATAGTTTTGATTTAAAGTCAATATCTTTGTACTTCTCCCAAACACAGTTTTAGTGTCTATCTGGATTTAAAAAGAGAAGGCTTATTGTTTTTGCCAAATTTTTCCATTTGGAGTCTAACTTCTGTAATTATGCCATCATGGAAATGCAGGAGAAGGTAGCTGACTACTCAGAGTGTGTGCAAGTCAATAAAGTGCAGCTTTTCCTGTGAGTAACGTGGATGGTAACTAGATGGACTGGGTTAATGGAACATCCTGTGTTGGACAAACTACATATTCACCTTTGTCACAAGCTTACAATAGCCGGACTGTGTTCTGCAGGCCAGGGTCCTCGTGATGGGAACTCTGGGATGCTTTAAGGTTCCAGTGGAGAAGGTTCTGCCTGATCAGGTGACAATGATTCCAACAGGACAGCAGTCCCCCACAGCTGTTCTGCCAAAGTCAGTAGTGTTCATCACAGTGGCATCCAATGAGATGGTGCATTTGAAGGTGCTTTGCAGACTCCAAAGTGTTACATAAGATGAAGCAATATAATTTTTTATGAGGACCACTGCATATGGATGCAGCCCTCAAATTTTGATTAGCACATTGAATATACCTTCACTTCATTTTGTTTTCAGACATATCTTCATGTTTGAGCTTTTTAGTATAACTTAAGTTTCTTAACCAAAACTGAATGATCTGACCTGCGGATGAAAGACTCTTTCTGTCTTGCTGGACGCCGGCAGCTGCACTCCCCTTGCGGTCCTTGACTGGGTGGCACGTCAAGTTCTGAGCACTGTCAGAGTTACTCAGAGTATGGACTTACACTCTGAAATTATCGATGGTTAGGTTTATGATTGCATTGCTTGCCAACGTTTCAAGTCTCTGTTCTTGAATTCAGAGTGGGCTGTTATTGACATGAACAGATAGAAATACGTTTTTCTCCTGGGCTCTTTGATTCTCTTTCTTTCATCCTGAACTAATAGGTTACTCTGAGAAACTATGCATCTTTAAAAAAAAAACCAAACTTTGATTAGTTGCAAACATCTATATTTATTGTTTAGATTTGAATTTTAGAATTTAATACAGTTGATCCTCTCCAAGTTGACTGGCTTATGGGGGGGTGTGCAGAGTATAGAATGGGGGTGTAACTCGTCATTTGGGTTCTCAGATGACTAGATGTTACTGAGACTTTGACTGTGCTGCCTTCCTTGAACACCCAGCGTCCTCTCATTCCGCAGGCTGATGCGATCTTCTTTACTTCAGTATTAACAAATCTGATGTGGTACTTGTATAAACTTAAATTACTGGGATGAACTGACTTCTTGTGCCTTGCTTGGTATTGACCTTGACAATAGAGAAGTATCCGACTAGTTAAATGGCTCCTGATATTAACCATGAGCTATTGAGATGCATTGGCCAAGTCTGCCTCTTAGTTTTCCTTTTCACAAATGTCATCCACGGGAACCATGTCACCATCTTTGTAACATAATGGTCTAACTCATTCAGAGGTAGTCTCTGAAGAAGTCCCTGTGGAATGATTAAAGTTACCATATTCGCTATCCATTGCAGTGTGAGAAATTACCCCAAAATTTAGCAGCTGCAGGCAACAGACATTTATTTATTTCAGTTTGTGTAGAAGAGGAATCCAGGCGTGGCTTAGCCACGTGCTCTGGCTCATATTGTCTCAGAAGACTGCAGACAGGGTGTTAGCTGAGGCTGCAGCTGGAATCTCAAGGCTTGACGGAGAGGACCCATCTCCACTCCTGTGGTGGTGGCAGACCCCAGGTTCTTGCTGACTCTTGGCTGGGTACATTATTTCCCTGCCACATGGGCTTCTCCACCGGCTTTTCTCAGAGAGAGTGAGTGAGGCCACCCAAGAGAGAAGCCACAGTCTTTTTATAACTTACTCTTAGAAATGACATTCATCATTTCTGCCATATTGTATTCATTAGAGGAGAGTCAGTAAGTCCAGTCCATACTCAAGGGGTGGGGATTATATAAAAATGTGAATACCAGGGGCCATCTTAGAGGCTGCCTCCTGATGAGAAAAGTATGATATATGTGGGCTTCGTGTTTTATTATATGATGTTGTATGTGGAAGAGAAGTTTCTGATGTGCTTAGGAAAGCTGCAGGAGTTGAACCAAGGCAGCAGGGGGCCAGACAGTTGCAGGGGAAGGTTGACTGACTAGTTTCTAAGAGACTTTCTAAGTTCATGACTGTCCAAGGTCTGTCCCCCAGTTGTGAGGGTAAAAATCTGATTTCCTTCAGTGCAGATGCCGATTTCTCTTAAACGTGCCCACAGAGGCCTGGGGCCTGATGACAGAAGGCCTGTGGCTTGATTTCTAAAGACATGTGCCGATATCAAGCAGATCGGATGGCCACGTCTTTCTGATCTATCAGCCGGATCTCTTGTGAAGCAAAGGAACCTAGGTCAGGCGAGGATCGGAAGGTCGCGTGGACAGCGTCTGTGACACCTTGGATGTGCGTTAGCACCAGGGTTTGCTGACCAGCGTCGCCTGTCTCCACGATGGGGGTGCTGCCCTGCTCTGGTGGGCAGTGCTGTTGTCTTGTCTAACTTTCCTAAGTCTCGTTTCTAAGTGCTGCCTCCTTTCAATTTCTGTTTTTAATTTAAAATAAAATTTAGTTAACTTTTTAAAATCAAACTTTTATATACGTTATTATAAAAGACCTCATTATAAAAGACCCGATGCTTCTAGCCACCACCTTCCCCCATTTCCCACTCCCCACAAGCAACTGCTTTCAACTTTTTAACTAATTCTTTGGCAGTTGCCTTGATATCTCTGCATAGCATGTTTCTATTGCCACATGGTGATTTCTTCATTGTAGGTGTTATTTATCGATTTTTCACTGTGGAAGATGACGATTAGCTTTCTTTGATCCTTCCACCCCCACAAATCACACACACACATCGTCCAGTACAGACATATCTTTTCAGTTTAATCCCTCCCTGGTCCACGATGCATTATTATGATCCTGAAAATGCTATGTAGCTAAGCTGGGAGGTACATAATCATTATTTTTACACAACTTTTTAATTTCCTTTGAATTAATACTTACCTTTTTATTTTAATTTGGTTGGTGTTCTTTGTAGTTAATACTAATTCAACTCCAGATGCTCTCTCAGTGATGTAAACTTCCTCAGCATGTTAAGAAATGAGGCGCTGTCAGTTTCATCCTGAGGCAGTGTCTCCTGCGGTCCGCTGCCCCGCCGTAGCTAGAGGAAGCCTGTCCGCGCCGTGGCCCATCTCCCCTCAGCTCACCGCTGCCAGTGCTGCTCCCCCTCCTTCAGTGAGATGGCATTCAGACGCCACACGGGTGCTCAACGCATCCATCCACAAGGTTGTGCAACCGTCACCACGCTCTAATTTCAAACCATTTTTATCAACCCCCAAAGAAACCCTGTCTGCTCATTAGTACTCACTCCCTGTCCTTTCGTCCTCCCAGTCCCTGGAAACCAATACTTGTTCTGGGCATTTTGTATCAATGGAATCATGAAATACGAGGCCTCTTGTGTCTGTCTTCTTTCACTTAGCATGATGCTTTCGAAGTTCACCTGTGTTGTAGCATGTGTTAGTACCTCATCCTTTCTCATGGCTGAACACTATCCCATGGCCTGGAGAGACGACATTTTCTTTACCCACCTGTGATGGCCGTGCTGTGGTGTTTTCATGTTTTGGTGGTTATGAATGATTTTCTCACTCATGTTAGGAGAAAATAGGGGATAATAAATCCCCTATTTCTTGGAATCTGTTTTCCTCTAACTAGATTTCTTCTCTCTTTTTTTTGGTGGGAGGTCAAATTTTTGAGAGGTTGCATGCCTGCGAATGCCTTCACCTGCTTCTCACATGGCCTGGCCTGGCGTATCACTCTAGCGTGGAAACCGCTCCCTGGAGCATGTTGGCGGTGTCACTCATTGTTTTCTAGCCTACGGTATTGCCGTTTAGAAATCCGCTGCCTTTTCTAGTTTTCCCTCCTTTTCTAACCTGCAAAATTCTGCTCCGGCCTGGAAGTGTGTGCCCACTTCTCTCTACCCCCGTGCTCGCGGGGCTCTCCCTCTTCCGGGACGTTTCTGGGATTAGGTCTTTGTTTTCGTCCTGTTATCTCCTCCGTGGCTTTGTGAACTCTTCTCATGTGGTAACTCTTCATTTCATTTCCAGTTTTCACTTTGGCATCCTTTGGCTCTATTTTCTGGAAATCTTCTTACCTCCTGGTCTTTATATCTAGTGTTCCATTTCGGCCATCACGGTTTCACTCTCTGAGAGAGCTTCTTTGCTCTCTCTGTGCTATTTTTCCCCCCTTTTAAAGTATTTCCCTATTGTTATTTCTCAACTACACCATCTTCTCTTCTCTCTCTGGGAATATTACCGATCGTTTGCTTTTGAAGTATACTTCTCCCTAAACTGTGTCTCTTTCCTACAAGTTATTTTTCTCTGTTTATTCTGGTCTGTATCTTTCTGTCTTAGGTGCTTGTCTCAAATGAAGGCGATTTGTGGCTGTCTGCTCAGAGGCAGGAGTGGGGTAGTAAGAAGCTGATTTAAAACTCTGTGATCATTTCTTGGTGGGATGATCTGGCTCTGCTTTTTCACTGGAGAAACCCCTTCTACCCGAAAGTGTGCTCTCTTCAGGTCTTTTCTCTTCGGTCAGTTAGATTCACAGGGAATACTTTCTATTCCGTTGCTTAAAGGTATAGGTTGGCTGCTGTTTTTCTGAGAATGGAAGGCAGGGGTGGGAAGAAGATGGAAGAACCTCAAAATTTCAGTGTGGTTTTTTTTTCTCTCTGTTTGCAGTAAGACGTTTGCGCCTTCAACTCAGTTCAAACCTACTGTTTCACCTTTTCCAGAGAATAAATCCTTAGTCTTCTTTTAAATTGCTTCTTAGTCCCGCATGTTCACTCCCACCTCCAGAGTGACTTGTATCAGCAGTTGGTTAGCCTTTTGCGAGTTGTTCCGTTTTAATCAGATGGTGTTTGGTGCTGCCTACTTTCAGCTAAGAATGACATTTTCTCAGGTCTGGCAAGTTACTTACCAGATATCTACCTGCTTCTTAGCTTCTAAAATTGTATCGTCTTGTTTCTTCTCTCATTCTCTTTTTCATTAAGGGTGAGGCTTTTAGAAAGGATTTTTGAAATTGGTATTTTAATGGAATTCTGAGAGGATGTGAATGCAAATTAGTGTTGAGTCTGTCAACTTTAACTGGAAGTCCTTTAAATTTTTTCTGAATACTATTTCAGGCTTCCGAGTGTTGTTTGGTCACTCCCTATCGGAGTGGCTGGAACTGTAATCACTGCTGGTGGGGCGGCAACTTCGGGTTTCATTCCCATCTGTTTGGTATTGTCATGCTGGAGTGGGGCTGCCTCTGCAAGCTCTACCCACTTGTGGTCTGACGGAGGCTTAATGAAGGGTGACAGGTGGGACCACAGGTCAGCTCCGGCTCAGGGAGCCTGGTTTCTGCTCAGCCTTTCCCCACTTTCACTTTCTCTCCCTGTGCCACTTCCTTTCACCCCGTCCCCTTGTCTCTCAAATCCTTGTCATTACAGGGCTAGCCTTATATTCTTCTTTTGCCTCATTACCTTCTTATCACACTTTATCAGGGCATCCAGGAGTTTCACCCCCCAGACCGTCCAGGAAACGGGCTCTGCATGGTTGATGCTGGTTTTCAGACTTGGGGCTGATCCTTGTTCCTAATGCACGCCACGGGGTCCTTTTCTTAGCTGCTGACTCAGCAGTTCTCTCCTGCTCTTGTTCTCCTTTCTGGGGCATTATTGGGCTCATTCCCAGTTTTTATTTATTTAGTGTTCTCTACAAATTAGTCATATATGGATATATACCTAAAAGCAAAAATACCTATTGGTTGGTGTCTACTGTGCTAATTTTTGTAATGGAAGCTTTTTAAAAAAAATGTTTAAATTTCACATAGTAAAGCCCTCTGGGGCAGGGTCCACTCTGTTCAGTTGGCTTTAGAGCGCACACAGTGTATTGTATTCAAGAACATTTACTAAGTCCCGTTTTTCCCTGACTCAGTCTGTGCCTAAGCCCTCCTGCTCCCTTGGACCATTTGACTATCTTCCCCACTTTCAATGTTAAACCTCTGTAAGGGCCAACATCCTAATTCAAGCTTCTATTGTAGCATACCTGGGCTTTTTTGTCCCTCCATCTTTCCTGTGTGTATTCATTTCACAGGACAAATATTTATTGAGAATGTACTATGTACTGGCCTATACTTTATCTTAAAACAGACCCAGGTCTCATCTATTTATCATTTAATCTTCCTAAAACATTATTTTCCAAATGTCACTGTACATGTAAAACATTTAACATCTAGTCTTGAAGTCAAAGCTTCTTAACCTGAACTCTGTGACCTTTACTCTTCTCTTAACTTCATCTCCCAACACCCTGCCAATTCCCGCGCTGCCCTGGGAGCCAGTCTCTTTAAGAGGTCTTTGGGTTGCCACTGTGCCTTGCTTTCAGTCTCAGTATGATGAATCAGTGCCAACTCTTTTTGGCTCTGCCTGTACTCTGACCCCCACTACCATTTCCCCCCCGGGCTGTAGGCAGGCACAGCCTCACTGGGAAGCTTTTCGCTGGAGAAAGAGAAATTGACCCATGTAAAAGATGCAAGTATAGGCTCGTACGTCTTGCCAGCGCATTGCCTGTTTTCCCCTGGAGTGCGAAGTAGTGACAAGATTATTCCCCGGACTCCTGTGCATCTGTCTCTGTGACAGTTCCTCCACTTTTAAAGGTGCATTATCACTCACTTTATTGCATTGTGTGAAGATGTTGCCATGTTGAAGTAATTGGTAGTAGTGATCCTTTTCCTCCTTAAAAAGAGCTTTCTTCACTGGAGAAGACATTTGGAAAAGGAGATTTTTTTCCCTGGAAGAATAGTTTTTAATTACTGTTAAAATATTTATGGAATGTCTCTCTTTTCCTAAAGTTGTACCAAACCTTTGGAATGTCGATGGGGAAGTCACAGTCACCGAGCAGAAGCCGGGAGAGGTTGCTGAGGAACTAGCAAGCTCCTATGAAAGAAAGCTCATTGAGGTAAGGCTGGAAAAGGCTGCCTTTGCTGCTGATATTGGCTGCTTTGGGGACTTCCCAGAAATAGGCCCAGTCTGTTAAACAGATGTTGGCAAAGCAATCAAAGCATTGTACCTGATATAAAAAAGGTAAGAGCTGGTTCTTTGAAACATATTATTTAATTGACATTGTGTATATATTTGGCCAGGAAATTACAGAGAAAACATAAACATGTTAAAAATAAGAAAACAAATGTACCCTTGGATTTGGAGAAGATTAAAAACAGGAGAGAGTATCATATACAGCTTGGGGCTGATAAATGTGAAAATATGGGTGAAATGGACTATTTTCCAGGGTAACGTTAATTATCAAAATTAATTGAAGATGAAGCAAACTGCCTGAAGGGCACCGAAGAACTCGTGGGACTCACTAAAGAGCTGTTTCCCTAGAAGGCAGCGAGCCCGGATGGTGTGATGGTGATTTCTAAGAAACCCTTCGAGCGCACAAAGCCCTTTGCTGTTTACATTTCCTTAAAGCATTATCTATATCTATACCTGTATTTATCTGCGTATATCCATACATACATCTTTATCTCGGTATTTTGGGTTAAGTGTGCTTTACTTTGATATAAAAAACTGACAGAAAGAGCATAGGAAACAATACTATAGACTTGTTTCATTTGTTCATAGATGCATACAAATTCGAGAAAGGTATTAGTCAAGTTCAGTCACATATGAAAGGAACAATCCACATAAAAGTAGGATTTATTTAATATTTAAAGGATTAGCTTAATGTTGAGAAACTCATCAAGTCAGCTCATTGATAGACCAAAGGAAAAAACAGATATTGATCTTGATAGATACTAAAAAGTTATTTGATAACAAAGATCACTGATATCTGATAAAAATATTCTTTATAAACCATTAATTATCTCCATACTCAGTGGTATAGCAGAGAGGCAAGTTTGTAATTAGGTAACTAGTTTATAAAACAGATACAGGTGTGTGTATGTGTTGCGTACACCCTGGATAAATATCACAGGGTGGTATTTATTACAAGTCACGTATGTTTGCATGTGTGCACGCATCTACGTATACAGCCAGTTGCTGTCGGGTCCACTGGCGTTGCTGCTCTTGTTAGCTGCCAGCGAGGAAGTGTTGAACTGCCACATCAGAGGGGGCAGTGGTCGGGAGTGGCGATCTCTTTGCCAGCCTGAACTTCCTTCCTTGTGCGTCTGTGATGCCATAACCCCAGGAGCAGCAGGGCTGATGGCTGCAGTCAACAGCTGAGATGTGCAGGCAAAGCAGAGGTGTTCCTCCCGTGGAATTGACTAACCCAGACTGGTTTTTCTCTATTTTGGTTGCGAAGTGGGGTTCTGTCAGTGATCTTTCATCTGTGAATATTATTAGCATTTCATTACAATAAGACTTTTACTGAACCCTCTACGTTGGCATTAATAGAGCTCTTTACAATATGTTTTGTGATGCTTGGCTTGTCTTTTTATTAATGGGTTGGCTTTTAACAAAAAAGAGTTGTAAACACGTGTTGGAGCGGCGTAATGAAAACATGTCGGGGGAAGTTGATGTACTTTTCTTTCCATTTCAGAAGGGCAAAGGAAGAAGAAACATTTTGGTTTAAACAATATGACTTTTGAAGTACCCCACAGTTGCTCTTTTGTGATTCATCCCAATAAAAAGGAGTTTCTGAACGTTCTTATTTTAGGTGTCTCTCAAAGCATGTCCCCCACCTGCAACAAACACTGCATTCTATGTATTCAAGCTCAGTGACCTGGAATCCAGCATCCCAGGCAGCTCAGAACCCAAAGTCAACACTGTAAGACATCTTTCAGTAGCTGGGGAGCACCAGGGGCCAAGGACTGGAGGTAGAAAGATTGTTCTTGACACTCTGTGAGGGTTAACTTTTGAAAACAAGAAGGGAAGGAGGATGCTGGCAGGCGTAGGTTAATCTGGCAGGGGAGAAACATTAGTATAAACACACTCATTATATATCCACCACTGTAGTACTAGCAGCCAGCTGTGAGGTGTGCACTTCTATTTCCAGGCAGCATGGTAAGGCTTTTACATAGATGGACTCATATAATCCTTAGCAGCATCCTGTGAAGGAGACAAATGTCCACAGAGGGAGTTTTGAGAAGTTAAGTAACTTGCCTAAGATTTTCCAGCTGGTAAGAAGCAGAGCTGGATTCAAATCACCCAGGGCATCTAAGCCCCAGAGCTCAAACTCATAAGCCTGCTCTGCTCTGGGAGGGCGAGCTCATTTAAGAAACAAAAAGTGAACTTGACAGAAGAGAATACTAGTCACGTTTAAAAGAATGAATGAAGGGAGCTGTGTAGGAAAGCCAGCTGTAGGTAACAGAAATGTACCACTGTAGTTTGAAATTGTGGTAGTGCAGGGCGGGGGAGCCCTCCTACACCCTTAGTTATTGCAGAGAAAAGGAGTGAACGTGTCTCCTGTGGCTGGAATTACCTGCTTCTGAAGCATATTGTAGCAGATCACAGGCTGGGGGCTCCTTGAGGTGCTTGGGAACATTATCTTTTAAATTGGATATTCATAAATATTCTATTCCATAAATATTGAATGGAATGACAGTCTGTTGAGTGGACTCAGCTGTTTAGAGTAATGTTTAAAGAGTGATAGATGTGACGTCTGGAACCCCAGGTTGAAAGTGACTTGTACCAGAGCCCCACTATAGCTCAGAGCGTCCTGGTGGGAAGGACTAGATATCTAATTAGAGGAAACATGGGTTCTTTAGGGGAGGCACACTTTTCTCTGGCACTCAGTTTTAGGGGGAAGTGTAGTTTGGAGAGCCTGGAGAAGGTAACAGACAGATAGGTGCCACCAACTCATTTAGTCCGTATTTGTTCAGTACCTTCTAAGTGCCCAGCTTGAGCTCCCTTTCTCCACCTTCAGTGGCTTCCCCTGCCCCGAGAGTAGTGGAGTTGATGGTTCTGGGATATGAGCCACAAATAAGCGAGGTAGTAGCAGACATGTTCCTCAAATGCAGTTACTTCCCTAGATTTGAGTTCATCTTTCTTTGACTGCGAAGTCATTGATCTTTCGTCTATGAATATCAATAGCTCTTTATTACCCCAAGGCTGGTCCTGGGTTACTAAGATGAACAAGACACCATGCTGTCTTCAGCAAGCTCCCAGCTCTCAGTGGGTTTAGTTGACATCTCCGTTATGATCATCAGGGAGCAGGATGCAGAGCAGACGTAGAGCCACACCTGCCTCGCGGGGTCCCAGAGCCCTGTCTTCAACAGCAGTTCTGCAGAGCTGGTACACCTAACTGGACTTCTAGAACGCCCTTCCCGTTTTCTTTGGGATTGTTCGCGATGACACTTGGAATTTCTTTCGTAAACGTCCCACCCTGTAGACATCAGAGGAAATGGATTTGTTCTTACCATGCGTTTTGAAGTAAAAGTTATTGGACACATCCAGGATAGATCTGTTGTAAGGTTTTCTTTACCTCTTTTAATTGCAGTTCCTTTGCTATTATTTTCCAGCAGTAGCCATCGAAAAAAATGTAAAATGTTGGTGGCATCTGGACTTCCATCCGGCTTTTCTTTGCTACAGCCTCTGCAGCCTGGTGGCTTAGAGGACACATAGCACCCCACGTGAGGCAGACTGAGTGCAGGTTTGTCACTTACTGCCATGGGTTCCTGGGCAGGCCACATGACCTCTCCAAGCCTCATTGTTTCCTTCAGCAGAATGTAGCCAATAGTACAAACTGGTAGGGTGGCTTTGAGAATTAAATGCAGAGAATCTGGCTCAGTGCTTATAGGAGACAGGTGGTATTTCTGTGCCTCCTTGTCTCCCTGATTTCCTTTGGAGTAATGAGCTCTCCACCACTGCTTGTTGTCTTGGTGGAGGAGTAAGTCTAAGTCCTCTGCCCTCCTTTGGCCCAGGGGTGGATGTGTGACCTGAGCCAGGGCAAGAGGGGCTCCAACTTCTGACTTACACAGAACAGCAAAAATGCTTGGGAGGATCCTGGTAGCTGGCCAGTTGTTCCTGTGTTGAACTTGCCAGAGCCACTGTGGTTACATTCCCTTCTCTGAGCCAGATTCTCCCACTTTCCTGACTGGTTGCAGTAATTCCTTTTTGGCTTAGGATACAATCTGCGTCTGCTGCTTACCTCCGAAGTCCCCCAGCTCATATGCAGGTTTGTATGTGTGTGTTTTTGGCAGGTGTCCTTTTCTTTCATTTCCCCTTCCACTCTCTGCTTACCAGGGCTCCTTTCTCCTGCCCTCTGTAACCTGCCCTACGTCTTGCTTTACCCCTGCTGTTTGCTGGCCCCAGGGGTCCTGTGCGTCAGTTCTGCTGGGTCCACGCTCTGCAAACAGATCTTTACTTCCTCCCGGGGGCAGGACTCAGCTATTGCTGATTGATTTTTCAAATTTTAGGACACTTCTCATTTACACTGTGAGTGTATTTAGTCCATGAATTTTTGCTCATGGGTGACATAAATGGTATATTAGCAACATTTATTCTCATTATGATGGCAGAGTTACTATTAATGGAAAAGTAAGCTTAACCATCAAGCTGGTAAAAAATACATTCATAATTACACACTGTAGATGACTGGATGTGATCATCATTTTAATAAAACGTAGAAGTTCCTGAAGCAGCCAGGACCTTGGGAGCAGTTATACCACTGGCACCAACTTCATAATGGGCACCGGTGGGCTCCAGCACTCTTGGTGTGCCTGAGAGTAATTTTTATACAAAGGAAGGATGGACTTTTAAATAAAATACCATTTCACATTATTCAGGATAAAGAACTCTGAGCTGAGATCAAATTGAACTGATGCTCAAAATAAAAGTATGATGTGAGTTTGTTTTACTTATTTTTTTAATCACATGATGCTGAGTGATTGAAACCAGGCTGTCACCTAATGTAAGGAGAAAAAGTTTCTTCACCCAGCAAAACAGTGTTTAAGAGCTTGTCATGTCTGAGTGAAAACTTGCTAAGGAGTTCTCTTTTCTAAAGGGCTAGCTGTAATTCTCACTAAAGCATCAATGACTAACAAGGCCAAACCTCCAAGGACTTCTTAAAATCTTTTTATTATAGAAAAGCTTAAACTTGCAGAGAAATAGAAGAGTATAACGAGCCTCCACAGACCTGTGCCCTGGCTTCCACAGTGAGTAACTCCTGGCCGGTCTTGCTTCATCTCTGTCCCGGTCTGCTGCTCAGTCTCTCGTGGTATATTGAAGCAAATCCAGGATTTCATATTATTTCATATCTAAGTATTTCAGAATATATCTGTAAAAGATAAGAGCTCTTTAAAAAAACCAGTATTATTAAAATGCCTTATAAAATGCCCGTGCCAGTTCCAGTGAATCTCACACTGTAGTATCACAGAGGGAGACATCTTTTAACAGAGCATCTTTCAGGGGTCCCCGTACTGCTCCTGCTCCTCAGCTGCCTGAGGAAGGAACCTTAGTATCCAATTCATGCAAGATGACCAAGCCCAGGTCTTTTCTGCCTCTCAGTTCTGCTCTTTGCTGGGCTTTATACATTGATTCTAGTTACTATTAACCATAGCTGAATCAGCAGCACAGCTGCGCTGGCCCTTGGGAATGTAGGAGACTGGATAAAAGGAAGTGCGACCACAGCTTGCAGGTTTCTGCAAGTGCTGTGGGTTTCCAGGCCTCCTGTGTACCCTCGTGCATGAATGAGCTAGTTCCTAATGGCGGCCTCTGAAGGAGAAGCGGGCAGGCTGTCTCCCACAGGTGGCTTCATCAGCATTTTTAAAAAAATATTTTTTATTATGCATACTTCAAATATATGTAAGCGCAGACAGACAAATACAGTGAGCTTTCAGGGACCCAGCACCCAGCTGCAACAGCTGTCATCTCAGGGCTGGTCTTGCTTCATCTGGACGTCCTCTACTTTCCCAGCTTCTTACCATATTTTGAAACAAATCTGAAGTACAACATTCATTTCATCCCAAAGTATTTTGGAATATATTTCTAATAAAGTATAAGAGCCCCTTTTCTAAAAGAAGAAGCCCTACAATATTATTGTTACACACCCAAATTAGTAATAATTCCTTAATATCACCAAATATCTGGTGAGTGTTCAAATTTCCACTTCAAACAATAGTTTGAGTAAGTTCCTAAATGGGGTCCATCCACGTGTCATGACTGGTTCTTCCACCTCTATCTTTCCTCCCTGCCTTTCCGCTTTACTCTTATTTAGTAGTTGGGGAAACTGGTTTGTTGATCCTGGAGGATTTCCCACGGGTGTTTTTTGAGGGTCTGTTATGTGCTTGGTACTCTGCGCCCTGTTAGATTTTGGTGATGTTTGTTTAAAGAAAGCAGCCATCACACATTGATGATGATGATGGCAATGGCAGTTATAAGTTGAGGGCTTATCCTATTTCTAGGTCCTGTGCTAATTGTGTTCCATGGGATTGTCTAGTGTTTGCTGTATCCTTTCAAATGAGGAAACTAAGTGTGGAGATGACAAGTCACCTGCCGAAGGTCACAGTGCTTGAATGTGTAGAACCAGGATGTGACCCTGGCTGTCTGACTCTGGACTTGGTGCTCTTTCCATTATGCTTCTTTATGCCTGGCCAGACACAGGAATCAGGCCTTCCTGGCTGGCTTTAACTTTGAACTCTAAGAGGGACCAAGACAATGAAAGCAGTGCCAAGCATGCTAGCTATTAGCTTGTCAAACCCAAGGGAATTATCGTAGGCCTAACGAGGGATATAGAAGTAAATTCTAGCTGACACAGTACCCGATGTAAGCCTTATAGATGTAAACAAACCTGAGTGCTTGCTCAGGCGGCAGGCCCGTTCCTATGTCCCTGGAGCCCATTGGATGTCCCCAGTCTGTTCCTGTGTGCTTAGGTGACCAGCCCAGTGTAGCAAAGGAAAAGATTCCACCACTGGCAGCACCCCCTTGTCATGGGGCAGGTCTTTCTTTTCTGTCTCCCTTGGCCTTTGATCACCCACTGTACCCGGCAGGCCGTGCTCCGCTGCAGGTGGCAGTGGTGCTCCTGTGCGGGCATGCCCACGCTCCCTGACTAGTTAGTGCTTGTCCCTGGCCAGCTTCTGATGTTTCTGGTAAACCTTTGGGCATCTTTTCTTCCAGTTCATGGTGGGGTCGCCACCCTCTATTGATGATGGTGCTGTACGCCCTGCTGTTTGCTCAGTGTCACCAACCCTTGTGTTCCATTGTGCTTCCATTTCCAGTTGTGTCCCTGAACTGGGGTTCTGGAGTACTTGAGAATGAATAGATGAACTTCCTTAGAGAGATACTTGGAAAATGATCCAGTACTCCATTTTTGGGTGATAGATAAAAATAGTTGTAATTATGGTGGCTGGTTTTCAGCTTCTCAGACTCACACTATTTTGGGCCTAACTTATATTTGCTTCCCTCCTAAAGGCAGGAAATGGCTTCTTAAAGCTACTCCTAGGCCTGCAGAAGGAGTTATCTTGTCTCGATTGAAGAGGGTACAGGACACTCTGTCCTATCAGGTCAGGCTCAGTGTTCAGAATACAGTAGGAGAAGGGACAGGGCTGTCCCATGTGCCACGCGAGCCTACCCCACCAGGAACATCCAGGAGTCATCACTAGCAGTGTGGAGCTGTAGAACCTGCAGGTCGGGGTGGGGGGTGCAGGTTGATGAGACAGGGAGGAGAGGAGATGTTGACTTTAATGCACATGGATGGGATAATGAAAAACTACTGTGGGCCCAGTCGGCTTGCGCCATTTTCCTTCTGAAAACTCTCCAGTGGCTCACCTTTGCCCATCGGTTCATTTAAACATCACTCATTTTTTATATTTCTGACATATGACACTGCATTTTATGGCTCTTGCCTTACTCTTCTGTCGTACTTCTCAGCTCACTCTGAGCTTGTTTCAGGTTCTGAATGCACATGTTCTCACTCGTCTGTGTCAGGTTTTCCACCCGGAACCCTGCTCCTTCTCCATGCCCCTGCTTCTGACCTTTCTGATCTCATTCCAGAGGCTTCTCCAGTCACCCCTTCTAGTGGGGAAGGCTGGGTGCAGTGAGCCCCAGGTGTCTTAGTGCATCCTCCGGGCTGCCTCTCCCAGTCCCGACAGTGCAGTGGTATATATTTGCCTGTCTTGTCTGTGTTCTTGTTTCCCTCATTCTTTCCCTCTGCCTCTCGCTGGGCTGTACGTTCCGTGACTGCAGCTCTTGCATTATCTTGTTCACTGTTGTGGTCCCAGCATCTACCGTGATCTTGGCACTTGGCTGGTACTTACATTGTTCGGGAGTCTTCTGGTTGCAGATGACAGAAATCTTGGCTCAAACTGGCAGTAGCAGAGACTATAGTATGTGGTTCTTCACTTCTGCCTGTCCTGGGGTTGACTTTACCAGGATGATGATCATTGGGGTCATGAGTTCCCTTTAGGGAACCCTTCCCCCAGCACAGACGGTAAGGTCAGCCTCCTGCTTCACTTGGATCCACCATTACAGTCTTGCACGAGCCTGTGCTTTTCAGATTGATCGCCAGGGAAGTTTGGAGAGGCTGCCAGAATCCCTGAGCTCAACCACCAACCTACACCATACACAAAAATAAACTCAAGGTGGATAAAAGACTTACATATAAGTCTTGACACCATGAAAGTCCTAGAGAACACAGGCAGGAAAATCTCGGATATTCCATGCAGCAATATTTTCACCGATATGTCCCCTAGGGCAAGGGACATAAAGGAAAGAATAAACAAATGGAACTTCATCAAAATGAAAAGTTTCTGCACAGCTAAAGAAAATATCAGCAGAATGAAAAGGGAACAGACCGTATGGGAAAATGTATTTGCCAGTGATACCTCAGACAAGGGTTTGATCTCCAAATATATAAAGAACTCACATGACTCACTCCAGGAAGACAAGTAATCCAATTAAAAAATGGGCAAAGGATCTGAACAGACACTTCTCCATGGAGGACATACAGAGGACCCAGAGATAAATGAAAGAAGCTCAGCATCATTAACCATCAGAGAGATGCAAATTAAAACCACAGTGAGATACTACTTCACACAGGTCAGAATGGACATCATAAACAAATCAACAAACAATAAGTGCTGGTGAGGTCATGGAGAAAAGGGAACCCCAGTACATTATTTGTGGGAATGCAGACTGGTGTGGCTACTGTGGAAAACAGTATGGAATTTCCTCAAAAAACTAAAGATGGAAGTGCCTTTAGATCCAGCAGTTTCACTGCTGGGATTATACCCTAAGAATCTGGAAACAGCCATCCAAAAGAACCTATGCACCCCAATGTTCATAGCAGCACAATTTACAATAGGCAAGTGCTGGAAGCAACCTAAGTGCCCATCAGTAGATAAAAAATCGGTGGATCAGTAAATGAATGGATCAAAAACTCTGGTACATTTACACAATGGAATACTATCCAGAAGAAAAGAAAGAGAGAGAGAGAGAGAGAGAGAGGGAGAGAGGGAGAAAGAAAGAAAGAAAGAGAAGGGAAGGAAGAAAGAGAGAAAGAAAGAAAAAGAAAGAAAGAAAGAAAGAAAAGAAAGGGAAGGGAAGGAAGAAAGAGAGAAAGAAAGAAAGAAAGCTCCTACCCTTCGCTACAGCATGGATAGATAGAAATGGAGAGCATTATGCTAAGTGAAGTAAGCCAGGCAGTGAAAAACAAATACCATATGATCTCACCTATAAGTGGAACCTAATTAGCAAAACAAGCAAGCAAAATAGAACCAGAGACATTGAATAAAGAGCAAACCGACAGTAACCGGTGGGAGGTGGGGAGGGGGTAACTGCGGGGGAGGGGGGGGAGAAGGGAAAGGGTCATCAAGGAACATGTATAAAGGACACATGTACAAAGCCAAATGGGGGAAGGATGGAGGGTGGGAGGTGGGGGTGGGAAAATGGAGAGAACTGTATTTGAACAACAATAAAAAAATGATTAAAACAAAGAACTTTTGTTTGCCAAGTTGCCCACAGCTTTCTTCATTTTGTTTTTCAGAAAACTACTCTTACAAACCCCTTTGTGGGTAATTTTTTTCCCCACCAGCAGCCAGCTTTTTGTGTAACTTATGTTCACGAAGGTAAATTTTACCTCTGGAACTGGTAACGCGGAGAGCTGAGGATACTCAGCTTCCTCACTGTGACTCACAGGTTCCATTTTCAGAACCAGGAACTCAGCTTTGCCAGGACAAACTGTCAGCTGCTTTTTTTTTTTTTTCCAGTGACAAGTACCTTTTAAAAGTTTCTTTTCCCCTTCACAGAACCTTTAAGATGCCCTGATTCATTTACTTCTCTGGGTCATGCCAGCAACTCTGTAGCCTGCTTGGGACAAAGAATGATATTTCTCTAGCAAAGGAGATTGAAATTGGGTTCTGGTGATTTTTTTCCCCAGAACACACCCTCCAGATGGTTTAAAAGAAATATCCATCTAAAGGTAGAGAAGAGAGAGCAGTGTTATAAGAACTTGAAAACTTTTTTCTACAAAGATCAACGCCTTCTGTGTGCTAGCTCTTTCATTTCCAGGTGCTGAGATTAATGCTTCCAAAAATGAGTGGTTGACATTCAGTTCTTCTCCTTTAAATGAAAAGTGTTCTGTGTTAACAACCCGATTCAAACTATGTAACGTGTAGAAATTATTTTTCCTTTGTGAAGAAAACTGGATTTAAATGCTAAAATATTACCCTTTTCTCTTGAAAAATCTTTTCTGCCTTTGGTCATGAAAGCTTTTAAAATTAATGGAAAATTCCCCCATTCCTCTTGCTGTGGCTCAGGGGGAGGGCAAGAGATCCGTTTCTCTGCAAATAGCATAACAACGGCCTGCCTGGTGTTTGAGGTTTGAGCTGCTTTGATGGAATATATTTTCAAGCGAAAGTGGTGGTCAATTTGGATGAAAAGTGATAAAATTGAGTGGATTAAATTGGCTGTCAGCAGTTGAAATGCCACTTTGTATGTGAAACTTTGTGCCAACAGCCTTTATGTATGTAGGGAATAAAATGTAAATTTCCTACAATATTTTTGACATCAGAATTATAACAATTTTCTTTTTGTATAGCACTTTACAGTTTCTAGATCATGGGTCAGTAAACTTTTTTCTATAAAGGGCCACATAATAAACATTTTAGGGATTGCAGGACACATACTGTAGCTGCTCGCCTTGCTATGGTAGCGCTGAAGCAGCTCTGGGCAATTTGTAAGATAGAGGCATCCATGTGTTTTAATAAAACTTTATTAACCAGACTAGGCAGCTGGTTGTCATTGGCCTGTAGGTGGTAGTGTGCCAGTCTCTGGTCTAGATAATTCTCCTGCTTTGTGATGATGGAGGTGGTGGTGGCGATGGGGATTGTGTTCTCGGAGCGCCTGTTCCGAGCGCCTGTCTCGGTCCGGGCAGTGTGCATGAACAAATGAAGGGTGAGGGCAGTCATTGCCACTTTCCCGAGTAATAAAGTGAGGCCTAGCGTGTTCCTCATGAAAACTTTATGAAAGTTCATTTCTAAAAACAAAAATAAAAATCAACTCCCATGGTTAAGGAGGCATGCTTCTATATGTTTTTTTGTACTGACACTGTAATTTTGTGTTTATTATTATTGATGATTTTCTCTCTGTCATTTTAGAAACTTTGTTAGGTAATGCCTTTTACAGAGCACGGTGGACTCTGTAAAAGCCACATTTTAAGGTAAAAGCATTTTGAAAGAAATCTCACCAGTTTCTAAAAGCATTTCTATTTCAAGAGTATCCATTCCGGGCTCTTTAGGAGCATGGCCATTGCAAATCAAAGGTAATAAGATTAGTCACATCCTCATGTCACTAGGAATAAAAGTAACATGATCGTTGGGGAAAAATACATATAAGTAAAACTTTAAAAAAGAAAATTCCCTTACTGTTCATCTCAGAGATAATCACTTCAGACACTTTGTGTCTGTTATGACATTTTATTTCTATGTCATTATATAAATATGGATGTTATAGATATAATATGATACACTTAATTTTGACTAGAGCGTGCATTTTTCAAACTTGGAATCATACTCTCAGCAGCTTTATAACTTTATCACTGAAATCACGTTTGCACCCCAGAGGCATTGTCAGCAGTTGGTCTAGTTAGCACCATTTCCAAGTGCATAATGTGACCCCCGAATGAGTTGTCAGATCCTCCTCCACCTCAGCAGGCTTTGGAAGGGCAGGGAACTGCCCTTGGTCAGTAGCGTGTCTTCCCTCTGGGTTTGTGTGAGTGTGAGGTCAAACTTTATGCCATCCAAAAGTCTTCAAAAGCTCATTTTTGAGAAATGGTGTTCATAAACACCTGCCGAAGGGTCATATGGTCTGTCCACAAAAGACCCTCTGTCCTTGAATTAAGCTAGATCCTGGGCAGGAGCAGGTGCGGCCTGAGTTGTCTGACTGTCTATAGAATTATTCTTTCATAGTCCATCACGAAGCTGTCAGCCTGTGTGGAAGGCTGAAGACCAGCAGCTGGTAGCAACCAGCCCACAGGTGTGTTTTTCTTCCGCATACGGAGCTGGTCCACAGAATGTTCTTTTTTAATTGGAATTAGTTTGGCCAACATAAAAATCTAGATTTTAGCCCCACCCTAGAGAGACTAGGGCCAAGAGAGACTCACACAGCCATGTTCATGGACCACATGGATCAAGAGAGACACAGCCATGTTCATCACATCGCTCATAGTGGCAAAACAGTCAACACAACTCTCATGTCAGTCAACAAGAGAGTAGATTTTTTTTAAGTGTGGCATAGTATAGAAATCAATACAGCAATGAATAAATATCCCTCCAAAATGTAGAATGTAACAGGAGATAGGTCAACAATTCACACATGAGGTAAACTATTCAGAAAAGCAAGGGGATTATAAACATTAAAAATCAGGATAGTCAAAAGGCAGATCCATTTTTTATTTTTTGAGGTATTTCCATACTGCTTTCCACAGTGGCTGCACCAGTCTACATTCCCACCAACAGTGCTAAAGGGTTCCCCTTTCTCCACATCTCCACCAGCACTTGTTGCGTATTGATGTATTGATGATGGTCATTCTGACAGGTGTGAGATGGTATTGCATTGTGGTTTTTATTTGCGGGTCTTGATGATTAGTGATGTTGAGCATCTTTTCATATGTCTGTTGGCCATCTCTATGTCCTCTTTGGAGAAGTGCCTATTTATGCCTTTTGCCCAATTTTTAATTGGATTGTTTGTTTTTTTAATGCTGAGTTTCATTCTTTATAAATTTTTGATATTAACCCCTTGTTAGATGTGTTGGCAAATATGTTCTCCCACTCTGTGGGTTGTCTTTTTATTTTGATGTTTTCCTTCAATGTGCAAAAACTTTTTAGTTTGATATGGTCCCATTTGTTTATTTTTTCTTTTGTTTCCCTTGCTTGGGGAGATATATCCAATGAAATATGGCTATAAGCAATGTTGGAGATTTTGCTGCCTGTGTTTTCTTCTAGGATTTTTATCCTTTCGGGTCTAACATTTAAGTCTTTGACCCATTTTGAATTTTCTTGTGTATGGTATAAGAAGGTGGTCTAGTTTCATTTTTCTGTATGTATCTGTTCCATTTCCCCAACACCATTTATTGAATAAACTATCTTTAGCCCATAGTATGTGATTTCTTCCTCTGTCAAATATTAATTGACTACAAAGGTGTGGGTTTATTTCTTGGCTCTCTGTTCTGTTCCATTGATCTATGTGTCTGTTTTTGTGCCAGCACCAGGATGTTCTGATTACTACGGCCTTATAGTATTTGCTATTAGGTAGTGTGATTCCTCCAACTTTTTTTTCTTTCTCAGGATCACTGTTGCTATACAGAGCATTTTGTGGTTCCATAAAAATCTTTGCAGTTTTTTTATAATTCTGTGAAATATGACATTGGAATCTTGATAGGAACTGCATTGACTCTATAGACTGCTTTGGGTAGTGTGGACATTTTAATGATATTAAGTCTTCCTGTCCATGAACACGGTGTGCTTCCACCTCTTTCTATCTTCTTCAGTTTCTTTCTTCAGTGTCTTATAATTTTCCGAGTACAGGTTTTTTACATCCTTGGCTAGATTTATTCCTAGGTGTTTTATTCTGGGTATATATCTGAAGAAACCGAAAACATTAATTTGAAAGAACAGAAGCACTGCTATGTTCATTGCAGCGTTATTTACAATCACCAAGATATGGAAGCATGCCAAGTGTCCATCAGTAGATGAGTGGATAAAACAACTATGGGACATTTACATATGGAATACTATTTGGCCATAAAAAAGAAGGAACATTTTACCCTTTGTGACAGCATTGGATGGACCTAGAGAACACAATGGTAAGTGAAATAAACCAGTTGGAGAAAGACAACTACCATATTATTTCACTCATATATGGAATCTAATGAACAAACTGAACTAACGAGCATAATAGAGAGGAACTCGTAGATAGAGAGCAGACTGACAGCTATTGAGGGGGAGTTTGCGGGGAAGGGATTGAGCAAAAAGGAAAAAGGACCCATGGACATGACAGCAATGTGGTGATTGTCGGGGAGGGGTGTATAGGGGGTTAAATGGCCATGGGAAAAATACAATTAAAAAAAGCATCAGTAAATAGACAAATGAAAAAAAAAATCAGGGTAGTGATAACAGGAGAGGTTCTCAAAAGTAGTAGAAGGCTCTATATCTTAAGAGACTTATAGGTATTTGTTTTATTACTGTTATGTATTTCCTACATGTATGTATGAGTATGTGTTATTTACTCTTTTGTATACTTGAAATATTTCATAATTGAAAAAACTGAATGATGTGGAAGTGCCAGGCCCATATTCCCACACAGCGGCAGGTGGCTGAAGCTCAGTCTTAGCTGCCTCCTTCAGATGCTGTACAAACTGGTTAGCTTATTTTAGTCCTTAACTACCTATTGTCTCCTCCTGTTCCCCTCGCCCAGCCTATTTTACTCATTTTCAGTACCATTTGAGCTTTTGACCTCCGGCCTTGGGGTGTTAGGTGATAACAGCCTCCTGGAAAATCACCGTTGTATTTTCTGCAAGAATGTAGGTAAGGATGTTGTTCATCACTCATGTCATGTGTTCTGGGAGTAATTTCCACATGAGAGAAATTCCTCTCTGGTATACATGTAAGTGCCAGGAATGATTCTCTTGACTAAGTAGTCAAGTCTTTCGGATGCTGTGAATGTTGTCACTGATCGTGTGTTCTTCTTTGCCTTGGCTGCTAGGAAGCTCAGAGGTAAATGTGGGCTCATCTTTAGCTAAAAGGGAGGTATTGTGACATGTATTTTAAATTTTAACCTCACTATTGGCTTCATCTGTTCTCCTGCCTCTCTTTTCTTTTTGATTTCCTCATGTTATTTTAAAATACTATTTCATAATACAACTGTTTATGATAAGTGGCCATATTCTTTTTTGGAAAAAGAGGATATAAATTAAAACTCTCATTTTAGGGTTTGTGAGAACATTTTGGAAATCTGAGCTTTATCCAGAACACTTTATTCACAAAGCTGCCTTGATCATCTATTTCAGCCATGTGAGTTACTAATTTTCCAAGAATGAGAATATAATTAAAATACACTTAACGCTAAAATGCAACTGAACATAATTTGATCTTCGATAATTTAGAAAGCAGTTAAGGAACTTGCCGTTCCTCATGGCCATAATTACGAACATCAATTATCATAGTGTGACACTATAAAAAAAGTGGTTATTTCAGCTTTCTGATTATTTGAAATATGTAGGACCTAGAATTTAGAGTCTATGCATGTAGTATATATATAGGTCTTTGCAGCCTTCACATGTGAGTAGTTCATACATGATGTTACAGCTGAAGTATCAGAAAAGGGGAGGCCGGTGGGTCATAGCGGACAGAGCCTGGTTCTCCAGACATGTACCAGGTACTGCCTATCACATGCCGAGTGTTGGAAACGTCTTTGCCTTTTGGTTTGGTGCAAAATACAGGGATGTAAGTAGATACTGGCTTTAAGCTGGTGAATGCCTTGGCAGCACAGGCTGGTCCCACTTCGGCATGAAGGGAGCGGTGAAGGAGTCGTTCTGCCAGGAAGAAGCAAGTCCATTGGGAGGCAGAGTGTGGGTGGGTTGGGGCGTGGAAAGACCTAAGAAGGCCTCAGGCAGCCCGGTTTGTTTAAGGGGTTATCTCCTTGTCCATCCTTCTTCTCACGGTGGCGGAGGAGATGGCTGTGGTGGCGGAGGAGATGATGCCAGCGATGGCAGTGAGGGGCCGTGGTGTGGGGGGTGGTCGTGCAGGCGTCAGCGTTTACTGGGCATTTCCGTGCCAGGCCCTGTGCTGAGCACTTTATTCATACTGTCCCCTTTAGTCGTTAGAGCAGCCCTGTGAGGGTAGATATGTTCTGTGTTTGCATTTTATTTTTTAAAATCTAAGTGTGATTGGTATGCAATGTTATATTAGTTATATTAGTTTCATGTGTATAATATAGCTGTTTGACATTCTTATGCCTTACAATGCGATCACCTCACTCATTCTAGTAATCGTCTGTCACCATGTAAACTTATCACAATATTATTGACTGCATTCCCCTTCGCCTTTTTACCCATCCTCCCACCCCTTCCCCTCTGCTACCTGTCCCTTTGGTCCTGTTTCTGTACAGGTCCTGTTTCTGTACAGGTCTGTTTTTGTTTGTTTTGTTGTTCATTTGTTTTGTTTTTCTTAGATTCCACATATTTGTCTTTCTCTGACTTATTTCACTTGGGTCCTAGGACCATCCATGTTGTCGAAAATGCCAAGATTTTATTGTTTTTTTATGGCTGAATAATATTCCATGGTATTAAGGTATGTATGTACCACTTCTTTTTTTATCCATTCACCTATCAATGGACACTTAGGTTGCTTCCATATCTTGGCTATTGTATATAATGCTGCAATTAATATATGGATGTATATGTCTTTTCTGTTTAGTGTTATGGGTTTCTTTGGTTAAATACCCAGAAGTAGAGTTGCTGGGTTGCATGGTAGACCTATTTTTAATTTTTTGAGGAGCCTCCATACTGTTTTCCATCGTGGCTGCAATTTACATTCTCACAAACAGTGCACTAGGGTTCCCTTTTCTCCACATCCTTGTCAACACATGCTATTTGTTGATGTGTTTGCCATTTTATAGTTGAGGAAGCTGAGGCATGAAGTTCAGTATTACACATCCCTCAAGAGATGAGGATGAGAAGAGGTGCCCCAGGCCTGGGCGGGGGCCCATTCCCTCATCTCCATCAGATCTGTACTCAGATGTCCACTTCCTAGAGAGCCCTTCCCTGACCACCATATGCTACCCTAGCTTTTTTATCGACATGTAACATACGCAAGTTTAAAGTATACCATATGATTTGATCATGTATTTGTATGTATTGTGAAATGATCACTGCAATAAGGTGAATTAACACCTCCATCCCCTCACATAATTACTGTTTCTTTTTTTGTGGTGCAAACGCTGAAGGCCTACTTCTTTAAGAACTTTCAAGTATGTAGTGCAGTGTTGTTAACTGTAGTCACTGTGCTCTACATTGGAGACTTAGGACTCACTCACTTTGTGTCTGTGGCCAAAACCTCCCTGTTTCCCCCACTGCCCAGCCCGTGGTAACCAGCACTCTGCTCTGTTTCTGTGAGTGCCACGCTTTTAGCTTCCGTGTGTAAGTGATGCCACACAGTGTGTATCTTCTCTGTCTGACTTTCCTAACCATGCCCTCAAGGTCCATCTGTGTCATTGTACAAATCAGGATTTTCTTCTTTGTCTGTCCATTCTATTTAAAACTGATCCCACAGCCCCATGGCCAACTATTTCTATTTCTTTTTTCTGTTTTGTTTTTTTCTATATTAGTGATAATTGCATCTACTCTGCTGTTGCATCTATTCTGTCCATTGTGTGTGCCCACTGGAATGTGAACTCCATGAGGGCAGGTGTTCAGTCACTTCTGTTCTCTGCTGTGTCCCCAGCGCCTTGACCAGTGCCCAGCACGTGGTGACACTGACTGGCGAGCTTGTGTTTTCTCCACTTCCTTTGGGAAGATGGGCCCAGTGTCACCAGGACATTTCTTTGCTAAGAGAAGTCACACATCTGGATTTCTTTGGAAATCTTAATTTCAAAATGGGCAACTGATTTTAATTGTAAACATCCGGGGAGCCCGACAAAACACAGTTGCCTGCTGAATTCAGCTTGCCAGCTGCTCACGTGCTCCCCTCTGTTAACCTGATGACTTTCTAAGCAGAAGTGTGACCAGATGAGGTTCACACTTTGTGAAGATCACCTGCAGCAGTGTGATATCAGCACTAAACGGAGCAAGACTGGGCCAGGACAGGCTTGTGCAGAAACCCTGCCCACGGTGACAGTGGTCCTGAGAGCACCGTGCGGAGGCCTCTCCACCTGGATACATTAGGGACCGGTGGCCGTGTGACAGTGGAAAATCACTTCTCTTTTCTGGGCATGCTTTCTCGTCTTCAGGAAGAGCAGCAGTGCGGAGCCCAGCCATATCAGAGCCTGAAGCCAAAGGAAGAATCAGTTATACGGATCCTGTCAGATTGACCGTTTTGCTGTTTTGTTCATTATAGATTGTTTTGCATTAACTTTGTGTTTTATGCAGATATTTCATGAGAACATCGCTTATGATGACTGAGTTTTGGCGCCCCTTACACATTGCACCCGCTCCTTGTCACCCCAGCCCCGCCCTAACGGGCAGGTCGCGCTGGGCATTGCTTTGTCCTGGCTCAGAAACACGCTGACGCAGCCTGTGCGCGCCTTCCTAATCACGGTTCTCTGGGCTTTGAGTAGGGAAAGACTGTTTTCCATCTAGAATTTGGTCATATCACTTGTCCTTTGCATGTGGAAGGTAGAGTACTGACAAGCTATAGCATGTCCCAATTTGTAACGGGCCTTTAAATACATTGTGGGCTTTGTTGAGTTAGCAGAATCTTTGGCTGGAGAACGAGAACATTGCAGAGCCTTTGAAATCCTTGCCCTGTTCTGGCCAAGGCTGAGCATGTAAATGCCCGAAAGCGTATTCCACCGCCTTTACAGCCACACTCCCTCTAGCTGAAATTGAAGGCACCTTTTGCATTTAATGATGATCGCTCCGAGTAAGCCCTCTGCTAATGGCAGCGCACCCGCTGCAGCGGCTTGGCTTTTACAGATGGTAAAATATTTGATTTTGCTCCCTCAGCACTTTGGAGATTCTTCAAAAAAGTTATTAGGGATCCGACAGCAAAGGTCGGACTTGTTAGCTGAGCTGTCCTGTTAAACTCACTGGAAGCGCTCCTGTCCAGTTGAAGCAGAACATTTGTCTTGGTGATGGAGGGAGGGGGAGGTCAGTAGAGTCACTACTCGTCACTACTCTTCAACGATTTGTCCTAAGACCCAGCACCGGGGATTGTGGGAACATGGGTGTGCCCAAAACATAGCTGCAGGGGACTGTGACTTGTGAAGGGCAGAGTGTGAGGGAAGCAGTGTGGTGTGGGAGAGAGAGCAGTGTCTGGAGATACCCATGCTGGATTCTCTGCTCTGGCCCTTTTGTTGGTGGGTGGGTGGCCTGCCTCAGGCCCCTCCCCTTCTCTGCACCTCAGTTGTTTTGTCCTTAAATAGTTGATGAGCAGGCTGTTCTGAGAATAGATTTCAAAAGAGAGTTCTGTAAACTATAACGGCTTTAATTACAGAAAAATTCAGGTTCAATTTCCAAGTACTCTTACCCACTCTGAGTCTACACTTTCTCCTCCATCAAATGGAGTAATGATGCCAACTGCGAATTGTCATGAGGATGAATGATTGCATAGATCAGGTGCCTGGCAGAGAGAGGGGCGGGATAAATGGTGTATTATGTTGTTAAGGAGATGGAGAGCATTATTTGCTCTTCCATGCAACGAGGATGTCTTTCCTATCACTAAATGAGGTGATGTCATGAACGATGTGAGGAGTGGTGGCAGGCACGTGGAGTTATCACCACACGCATGTTTCGTGAATGTTGAACGGGGACAGAGGCCTCTGAGGGCTGCTCAGGTGCCTTTTTCTCACCATTTTATCCTGTGTTCTCGGGCAGACAGGCAGCTCAGTGGGTGTAAAGGTTTGCTGGATGCACATCTAAGCCAAGAAGGGGCCAGAAGCCAGCAGTGGTAGATCCATGGAGGCCTCTTGGGTTCCTGAGTGGTCTCAGTTGTGTTGGAGCTCGGAGTGGCTCTGTGAACCCCGGAGCCTTCTGTCAGAGCTCGGAGTTAGCATTGGCATGGCTGTGCTGGGCGTTAAAGTGGTGCAGTATCCCCCACCTGTCACCACTCTCTGTGTCCACCTTCACTTCTCCAGTAACCTTGACCCTCTGGAGTCTCAGCCCACCAGCCACTCCTGCTCTGAGTGTATTTGTCAACCAGCAGGAGAGATGGTGCCTCACTGGCTGTGCGGGTACCTGGCAGGCAAAGGCCTACTGCTCATCTGTCCCCACCTGCTGGCATTCTACCCAGTCCTCGTTCGTGGCAGCTGCTGGGACCTGCAGCCTCTGCTGTGTCCCATCTGATCAGTCTCATGAGCATTTTCCCGCAGGGTCTGTGGTAGTCCTGGATTTGATTCAGGCTTCAGGTTGCTTGTTATCCACACACGAGGCAATTGCTGTGGCACTCTGCTGGGTTCAGATGCTCTTCTTAGTCCTTGGACACTCCTGCTGGGTAGGTACTATCATTATCTCTACTTTGTTGACTTACCGAGTACCTACTACATGCCAGTCACTGTCTGAGTGCCAGGGATCAACAGTGAACAGACACAGAAAAAGATCCTTGACTTTGTAGGTCTAAGGCAGATTGTTGCAATGCATGGCTAATATTCACTATTGCTATTTACATAGAAATGGTATTTCTAGATGGGTACAAATGAAAGACTGCTCCATCAGTTTCTCAGCTGGCGAGTCTTGTCAACATGTAAGGGTTTATTTATCTAATGAACAAAGGCAATAAGAATGCTGACAAGGTATGGTGATGATAAGTGGGATTATGTAAACTGTTGATTATGTCCAGATACATTAGGAGATCATTAAACACCTGCTGTGTGTAGAAAGAGAAGAAGGAACCAGGGGAATGGCAGGTCAGGGTTGGCTGGGGATAATGGGACAAACATGAGCGGTGACAGCAGAAACTGTTTTAAAGGAAGCCTTGCCATGATGAAAGGTTGTCTCTTTGGGGGGCGTTAGCATCGGCAGAAACTGCTAGAAGATGAAATTGTCCACCCAGTGTGTTTGGGAGTGATTGTAGTTTCTGAGACCCTGCGGTGTTGTTTGTGTACCTGGAGAAAGGCAGGTGAAGAGATGGGCTTCAGTGTTGACTGGAGTTGTGTGCAGCTCATGAGACCTTCGGCTTGGGCAAAGCACTTTAGCCGCTGAGCAGAGAGGGTCTCATTCTGCCCTCAAGCGGCCCAGGTGCAGGAGATGCAGATACACACTAACTAAGCTCTAGTGGCCCCCAACCCCTGTGTAGGGACACAGGCTTCTGGTTGGTCATATGTAACAATAGACTACAACAGACTAGGGCTCTCATGCTAAAAGCATTACATGGTTCTGCTCAAATGTCTGTTCCTCCGCAAAGGCCTTCCTCCC
The DNA here is from genome assembly GCA_004026765.1 of Micronycteris hirsuta. Lineage (NCBI taxonomy): Eukaryota > Metazoa > Chordata > Mammalia > Chiroptera > Phyllostomidae > Micronycteris > Micronycteris hirsuta. The sequence goes on along the minus strand of PVJI01004198.1, from coordinate 24,731 downwards.
TGATCCTCATCACCAAGATAACCTGCTGCCTCCTGTCATGCTTCTGCCCTCTCTCTCCCCACTCGCCTTATTTTTCTCTGCAGCACCTGACATGCACATTTATTTGTGTGCCATCTGTCTTCAGCAGCTTGCTTGTCTGCTTTGTGAGAAGAGAGACTGCTTTGCTCACTGTTATCCTGTGCCTACCACAGTTCCTGGCGCATAGTAGGTTCTTCACAGATGACTGTTGAATGAGTGAATACCCACAAGGACTCTTGAGGTGGGTTCCGTTGTCGTCAGGGAAAGTGAGGCGTGGGGACTGACTCACAACTTTAAATCACTTGTGCCAGTTATTATCCTGCTGGAGGTGTTCTGTGGTTTGGAGAAATTGGAAGAGTTTCCTTTAGGAAGGGCAGTGGATTCGAAGGCTCCAACATAGGTGTCACTCAGTGCCTTGGTCACCTGGCCCTCAGCCTGAAATCCATGTGCATCCCCTTTGACCCCTGCCCTTCAATGATATGGCTAGAGTCCCAGTTCAGTGCTGGTTCATATTTTCCTTCATTCTTCTTGAGCTAAATATGCGGCCGTCAGGGTTCGGTCAGAGAAAGAGAACCACCAAGAGATATGGACATGTATATATTAAGGAATTTGATTCAGAGCCTAGCCGTACGCACTTGTGGGCGCAGGTTAAGCAGCCTCCACAGAGCCACTGTCTTCACATCTGGTGCTGGAGCTTGCAGTCCTCAGGGCAGGCCATCAGGAGGGGACGAGGGGTCCGGTGTGAGGATCGAGAGCAGGCTGGGAGCCACACATGAATGAAGCCCGGGCCAGTTCTTGTTGACTTCCCGGAACTCAAACACCAGGCCCCTGTCATTGAGGTGAACACACACCTCCCTGCTCAGGAGAGGGCATCTCAGAAGGGGGACCCAGGGGAAGGTGGAGTATTTGCAGGCTCAGCTGTTGCTTCACTCCAGGGAGGTGAGTCCACAGATCAGCAAGAAGATGTGTGAGCTACAAAAGGGCTGCTTGTTGCATCACTTGCATCCTCCAAATCCGTTCCATGACTACCCTAACTGGAAGCACAAAGGAAAGGGACTTCTGGGAAATGTAGCTCAGCCCAGCTAGGTGGACACATTAGAAAGCTACCACAAAATTCATACTGTTAAAATATATTAAAGCACTGGGAGGCAGGTTTGCAAATTGGTTAAGAATGTAGACTCAGAGGCCAGAGGGCCTGGGATCAGATCCTGCTGTCACCGTGGAATTACTGTATCAGTTACCTGCAGCAGGTTACTTCAGCCGTCTGGCTCTTAGTTTCCTTGTTTGCAAAGTGGTGATGAAAATAATACTTATATCATAGCTTTGAAAGGATTTTTGAGCTCTAAAAGGATTAATTCAATTAATAAATGGGGAGTGCTTATCATAGCCCTAGATATACATTAAGTTCTCCAAATATGAATAGTAATAATGGAACAAAAGTGTTTGCCTCCACGCCACTGTAAGTTCTCTCTCATAGCAAAGATCACACTTGTACCGCATTTGGAGAGGCTCATCTAAACCCTAATCCCAGTGTCCGAACATGAGAGCAGAGATGCAGCAAGAGGGTGGCCCTCCCCCTTCAAAGGCAAGGCTGTCGTTCCACTGCTAGGTTTTTATCCATGAGAAAAGGAAATGCATGTCCATGCAAAGGCTTATATATGAATGTTCGGAGCGACTTTATTTGTGATAGCCATAAACTGAAAAACCCAAATAGAGCTACACCGATTATGGTGTGTCCATGCAGTGAAGAGAGTGAACCATTGGTATATGCAGTAGCATGGATGAATCTCAAAATCATTATGCTGAGTAAAGAAAATCATACCAGAAGAGTATGTACTGCAGTTACATTTATAGGAAACTCTAGGAAACACTTGTTGCTTGAGAATGGGGCAGGGGGAGGGCAGGGGGGAGAGGTCACTAAAGGGCCTGAGGACATTTTCGGGGCTGATGGATGTGTTCACTAGCTTGATGGTGGGGATAATTTTGTGTGTGTAGACAACTATCAAAGCTTACCAATTACACACTTTAAATGTGTGCAGTTTTATTGTATGCCATTTAGACCTCAATAAAGCTGCTTTAAAGAAAAGGCAAGGCCACAGTGCTTAGGGCATGCTGGCCCCTTTTGGAGCAGTGCCCTACTGCAGGAGAGAGTAAAATCCACCCATCCATTTACGGAAAAGTAATTGCCAGTAGCAATTTCCCATAGGGAAGTGTGTTATTTCTTAAATAATCACTGTGGAAGGAGAGAAAGAGGTGTGTAATGAGATGAGGCTTCCCTGGGAGGGCCATAACCTAGCTATAAATTGTAGTAAAAAGTAAGTAAATACGGCTTTCTTTATAAGCAAGAGCTGGTCATTTATAATCAGCTCTTTGGGGAAAAGGTGCATCACTAAAAAGTCCAACTTTTCATTTGAAACCTTGTCGGGGACTCAAGGAGTCACGTTCAGGTTTTCCGAAATCCCTCTGGGCAAGGGTTCCTTTTTTCCAACACTTCAGTGCTTCTCTTCCTGGAGGCTGCAGGACATGCCAGGGCATCTGTTACAAAGGGGACAGGAGTCAAAGGCTCAGGGGAAGGCTCCTGATTGCCTTTGCTTGTGCACTTCCCCCTGTTGGGAACACACCCTCCCACCCCCGACATCATTTGCGACCCTACCCAGGCATTGTTTCCTCCAGGCAGCCTTCCTGGACCACTCGGGCTGGGTTAGGTGCCTTCCTGGGTCCTCATTTCCAGTCTCATTCTCCTCTTTGCTCGCTGGACTGCCCTGCAGTGGCCTCTTTTTATTTCTTTCAAAAGGCCTCGGGGTTGTTGTACTTGCGGGTCCCTTTGCCTTGGAATGTTCTTCCCAAAGTCCTCAGCTCTTCGGCCTTCAGGTCTGGGCTCTCACTTCCTTGCGAGGGTGTTGTTGACCTCCCATGCTCACTGAGATTCTGCTCAAACCCTCCATCTTTCTCCCTTCAGAGTGACACAGTCTGAATTACTGCTTCTGTGTTTTTGTCTGTCTCCAGTTAGAATGTGAGCTCCGTGGAGCAGAGACTTTGGCTGTCACTGCTGTGTCCCCAGCACCTAGACCAAGGCGGGCAGCATAGGTGGCGCTTGTTTTATTGAGGGCAATTGATTCAATGAGTTACTGGAGATGAAGAGGTTACAGCAACGCCTGGCATGTAGGAAGCATTGTTTAAGTCTTTGTTAAAAAAAAAAAAAACAACTACAACTGGGTCTTAGCATCTTTTTCCCTGTGAGCTTTTGAAATTGAGATTCTTTGACTCTAATTGAAATTGTGATTGAGCAGAAAGAAGAAAGCCACAAGAGGAACAGAAGGCAGTCATGTCTCTGGCCCTTGATAGATCTTGGTGGATAAAAAGTGACATATGGCACCAGCAGGCCTGGAACACCAGATTTCCCTGTCTTCTGAGCAATCCTTGAGTGGTTTCTGAATTATAATGGAATCGGTGTCAGCAAACCATGTGTTCTACCAAATTGCTATGGGGCTGGCATTTGACAGGTAATTCTGTTCCCTAATTTCCTGGACATATCTTAATTATGACTCATGGGCTTGCACTTTTAATTTCTCATTTCATACTCCAGAATCTTGGGAGGCTATTCTGTCTGACTCGGGGGAGTGACAAAACCACTGGTGATTGCGAAGCAAAATGAAAGAAGCTGAGTACTCTGAACTGGACTTCAGCGGGGTCTTCTAGTCAAGAGTCTTGGGGAAATGGGGATTGTTGTGACACCTTAACTGTAGTGGGGGCCTTGCTCTGGGCCAGTAGTCAGCAAACCTCTCTAAAGGGCCAGATGGTAAACTTCTCATGCTTGCTGATTTGATGGTCTGTGTTTGCAAGTGGTCAGCCCTGCCGCTGCAGCACACAAGCCATCAGAGACCCTATGTAAACAAAGAAGCTTGGCTGTGTTCTGTAACACACTGAATTGTATGCCCCCCTCCCCACCAAGTTCCCATGTTGAAACCCTTGCCCCCAACGTGATTGTATGTGGAGATAGAGCCTCTAAGGAAGCAGTTAAGTGAGGTCACAAGAGTGGTGCCCTAAGCCAATAGGACAGGACTGGACACCAGGGTTGTCCATTTGCAGAGGAAAGGCCATGTGAGGGCATGGTAAGAAGGTACAAGCCAAGGTGAGAGGCCTCAAGAGAAACCTACCCTGCCAATACCTTGATCTTGGACTTCCAGCCTCCAGAACTGTAAGCAATTGACTTCTCTTGTTTAAGTCCCCCAGGCAATAGTCTTTTGGTAGTTCTAGGAGACTAATACAGTTCCATTAAAGCTTTCTTAACAAAAACCAGTTTCTGGCTGTATTTGGCCCATGGCTTGTAGTTTGTTAACCCTGCTCAAGGGGACTGTCCACACCAAAGAAATCAATAGGAAGTTTTAGTGCAGGTATTCTGGACTAGGTGCTAAGGATCTAAGGGAATTGATTAGGCACAGGTTCTCTGCTGGAATTGAGGTTACATCCTAGTGGGGGAGGTGAGCAAGCAAATGTGCAAATATGTAGTCAGGCTGATTTCAGATAGCCAAATGCTCTGAAGAAAGCACAGGTTATATGATTTGAGGGTTGTTGGGGGGTTGGGGGTGGGGAAAATGCTCGGACGGGTCCTCTGAGGAGGTGATGCTTGAAATGCAAAGGTCTAGGAGTGAAGTGTCCCAGGCAGAGAGCCAGCAAAGGTCAAACATCGGAGGTGGGGGCAAGCTTAGTAGGTTGGAGGGACTGACAGGAGCTGCAAGAGTAGAAGAATTTGGGGTAAATTTCCCAGATATGAAGCTAACTTGTATCTAGATTAGTGTTATGTGCAAGGCCCCTTGTACTGGAGTCAGAGTCTTACTCTCTGTCACCTCAGGGGCCATCCTGCTCATCTCTGTCACTCCCTCCACACTCCAAGCTCCTCACTGCCGCACCCCCCTGCCCCTCCCGAGGTTCTGCCCACTTTGGGCTCAGTGAGAGCAGGCATGTCCTTGTATCTTCCTTCTCCTGGCTTCTCTGCATGCTTTTCTCTTTTGGCACTTTCCCGCAGTTCTCATGTGGGTAGAATGGTAAGGGCAGGGCCGCTTCATGGTGACCTTGGAAGGTGGCAGAAAGTGAGCTCTTCCAAGGCCTTGTGGGAAGTTATTGGGGGTTTTGAGCAGAGGCATGCTTTAAAAGGCTCATTCTGACTGTTGGGTTGAAAAATAGAGCCTGGAGTAGTGGCTGGGGCAGAAGCCCCATGTCTCCAGGGGTTAGAAACATCACATTTTATTGTTTTTTATTATATGAAATTTGACTTGTACTCTTCTTGCCCAGCTTGCCTCCCACCTGCTCTGTTAGGAGGAAATCTAATCATAGCAGTTTCTTTTTGTACCTTGGCTTTCTGCAGGAAGCAGGGCCTCTCTAGGGAAGTCTTCGGGTCTACAGTGCATGGAGGTGGCCGCTCCTAGTGCTGCAGGCCGGGCTGTGTGCAGGCTCCGCTGGGGGCTGCCATGCCCTCTGAGACGCATGCCCCAATATGTGAGGCATGAGATTGAATACTGTCGTTATCACTTACCTCCTGGGCCTCAGTTTCTTCATCTGTAACATGGCCTATCCTCACAGCATCGTTGGATTAAACAGAATCATATTTTCAAAATGCTTCACATGAAATACATAGTTGATAAATGCAGGCTTTTATTATTATTGGTTTGAGTTGTTATTTCCGCTGTCCTGTATTTTTTTTTTAATTCTAATTCAAGGATATACTGATTGATTTCAGAAAGAGAGAGGGATGGAGAAGGTGGGAGGGAAGGAGGGGAGAATAGAGAGAGAGAGAGAAACATTGATGTGAGAGAGAAACATCAGTCAGTTGCCTCCTGTACATGCCCTAACTGGAGATCAAACTTGCCACCTAGGTATGCGCCCTGCCTGGGACTCGGACCTGCAACTTTTTGGTATATGGCACAGTGCTCCAACCAACTGAGCCGCCCAGCCAGAGATTGTCCTGTACTTTTTAGTGAATGCTTTTAGTTTAAAAATATTAACATAGAAATTGATTTTAAGTCCTTTTTTCAGCAAACTGACTCCACAGACGGATCTAGAAGTTACTTAGTTTTCCCACAGGGCCGGAGACCACACTGGTCTGCAGAGACCCCAGTTGAGCCCTCACAGGTTTATTTACTGATGTGAGTATACCTTTCTCATGAGCCTCGCTCCTTTCTCAACATTCCATGGCCTCTTGGGGGTCCCATTAGTTTATGTTGAGGACGACACCCTCAGAACCTCAGAAGACAGAGCAGCCCGTCAGCTCTGGTCCCTGGGCGCTTGGAAGGCAGGGGCCTCAGGGCTGATGCCAAGACCTAGGCTGGGGTGTTTGTGAGGGCTGGTACATGTGGGAGGAAGGCAAGAGAGTCCAGAGCATGGCCCTTCCTCAGCTCAGCTGATTCTTGTGCATTTAAGTGGAAGTTTTTCTGGGTGAACAAAACCTATTTGCAATCTCAAATTGAGTCCTTCTGTTAATTGACTCTATCCCCCTCCTTCACCCCCATTGTTGACCTTAAAGCTCAAGTCCTGGCTTTTCGTTTACCTCGTATCCCCTGTAGTGGTAGCCAGCACCACGAGCACAGCTCAGAGCTGACAAATGGTTCTTCTGACCTAGGAATCTGCCTTGGGAAATTACTGAAACCTCCCAAGCTACCTAGACATCCATTTCTAAAGCCCCCAAAACTCCATCAGGTAATAAAAGGTATTGAGGGAAATTAGAACAGCAGAAACAATAGCGGAAAAGTTGCTTCCAGGACACAAGCTCTGAGTGACTTCACCCAGAAGGTGTTTTTCCTCTTCCTCCTTCTGACCTTTGTGTAGTCTAATCCTCCATAGTGGCGGGCACCTTAGAGCAGTGTTACCCAGCGACTGCCTCGCGGAGGGCACAGGAAACGTGCCACTATTCCAAATGCCTCAGTGACTTTCCTTGGCAAAACTTTGCTCTTCACTAGCAATTTACCCCATTTCTGCAGTTGTGCCGGCCCTTCCCTAATGGGGAGCGAGAACAAAGCTCTAGAATGTCTACAGTTTGACTGTAGCCATCCCAGCCTGCCTCCTCTGAAAGACATTTGTCAGGTTGAGAGCAGCAGTGTTAGAATGTCACAAGGCATTCGTTTGCATGGTATCACAGCAGATTTTAATTTGACAAGGAAACTGGGCCTAGGAAGAAGGATTAGAAAACCAACATGAGGTGATTTGGAAAAGATTGGCTTTGTAAAAATTAGTTAAATGCCTGGCAGCTCGTCTTTGAAGGTTAATTGTGATACTGACTGTTAGAGAAAACGTAATTAATAATCACAGGAAAAGAACCACACTCCAGTAATACTAAGGTTGTGACAAGCACTTTATAAAACCAGGAGTTCAACATTAAGGCTTAGAGTTGATCTTCCAGCCCATGGCCCATTGTTCCCAGGTGGGGAAGCAGATAAAACGCATTAATTAAATATTTGGGAAGCTCTTTGCTGCTGCTTCTTATTTATTATCTCGTGTGAAGTTGACATCTTGGCAATTCTGGAGAACAAAAGGATCTGTAGAGAATTAGGTTTGTTCTTTATTTTATCAGTAGGATTATATTTAAATATAATTTTTTTCCTTTTCTTTCCTTCTGTCTGGGTGTGAAGGGCAGTCAGGGCCTGCGATTGTCCTGGAAGGGTGGAACTGGGTGGGCATGGTGTGGGGTCGAGCGTCTAGAGCAACGATTTTCAACCGATGTGCTGCAAGGGTTTTTAAAACATGCAATACCTGACTACTTAGTCCGGGGCACTGACCTTTTTTCCCTTAGATTGTCAAATAAAAAAAATGACAACAGCCAATACAATAGCTGTCTGGTATGAGTGAATCAAAATTGTATTTATTTGTCAGATTGGCAAAAAATATAGTTTTTGGTGTGTTGCAGAATTTAAGTAATTAGTTTATGTGTACCATGAGATGAAAAAGGTTGAAAACTGGTTACTTAGAGCGAGGCCAGCAAACTTTCTCAAAAAGGCCAGATCATAAGTAAGTGCAGCTTTGTGGACGTGTGGTCCCTGTGTGGACAGCCACAGACAGCACAGGCACGGTGAGCAGGGCTGCGTTCCGACAGAACTTTCTGTGTGAAAATGGACAGCAGAGTTGGATCGGCCCACAGGCTGTGGTTTGCCACCCCCAGCTTGAGTTGGAGACAAGCAGCCAGGGTTGGAATCCAGGTCACTCCCAAGTCTGAAACTCTGGACAAGTGTGTCTGTAGGTTTCTCAGTAAAACGGGCTAATCACAGCACCTGGTCTGCTGGTGGGTCAGTGGAGGTGGCACAGAGGCCCCAGGCAGTGAGGAGAGTACGTGCAGGTGGCTGTGCCTAGTGACGGGGGTCAGTGTAAGCAGCCCCGTTCAGTTGGAGGACAGAGCATTTATTACTGTGGGCCATTGTCAAAGGCATTCGGAAATGCCAGACTGGGGTGGAACAGCTGCCGAAGGTGTAGAGAAATACTCGAGGCTTCCTGTTGGGCCGATGGGATGGGAGCCGTCCCATTGGAGAGCTGGAGGGGTGATCTGGTAGGACCCACATGATCCAGCTCTGGCCAGACTCTCCCTCTCTTCCCTGGGCCAGCAAAGCAGCTCCCCTCGCTCAGGATCTCAAGTCTTCTGTGTCGGTCACATAATCTCTTGGTCAGTGTTGGAGAAATAACCCCAGACAGCTTTCTGATAGGTGACGAGGGTCTTTTTAAGCTCTGAGCAGCTTGCAGCTTTCACAGCAGGATGGCGCTTTCTCCAGTCTGAGGGTATTGGGCGGTGTGGTAGCTTGCTCAGGCTGCCGTAACAAAGTTCCACACTGGCTGGCTTGAACAAGAAACAGTCATTTTTCTACCAGTGCTGGAGGCTGGGAAGTCCAAGATCAAGGTGTCATCAGGGTTGGTTTCCTCTGAGGCCTCTTTTCGTGGTTTGTAGACAGCTGTCTTTTCTATGGGATCGTCCCTCCATGTATGTCTGACCCCAGTCACCTTGGATTAGGGGTCACTATAATGACTTTGTGTGACCCTCGCCACCTTCTTTAAAGACCCAATCTCCAAGTACAGTTGCATTCTGAAGTGCTGGAGGTTAGAATTTCAACATATGAATTAGGGGTAGGGGGACTAAATTCAGGCCATAGGCAGATGGAATCTCTTGGCACCTGGAAGCAGGGAGTGTATAAATGAAAGCGTGCAGAAATCAGCAAATTCCGGTCCACTGATGTGTGCAGGGAAGACTAGTCCTAAACTGGGCCACTTGCTGGGCTCCCACCAGAGGGGAGACCATTGGATTGGGTCCAAGCAGCACTGGCCTGAGAGCCAGGTGGACAGGGCTCTTCATGCCACCAGGCTGTGTCATGGCACTGTCCTCTTGATTTCTGCAGGGCCTGACTGTGGAGCCCAAGCCCACTGAGGGACGGTCTTCAGACAGTCACCTGGCGGTGCAGGCAGCATTGTGGAGTCAGACCAGCCTGGGTTTCCAAAGCTGGGCTGCTCACTGTTGCCACTGGGCAAGTCTCCACTTTCCCGAGCCTCCGCTTCTTCACCCGTGACACGGAGATGCGCGTACCTATCCTAGACTATTGGGAAGAGTTAGTGAGGACTGACACATAAAGTGTTTAGCTCAGTGCCTCCCACAGAGTACACCTCAGTAAACATTAGCTGTGTTCTTTTAGTATAGCTAATGCTTTTATTGTTTTACATTGTTACCCTCAGCCGAAGATGTTTTTAGCTTGTTGGTACGTATCCCCCCAGTCTTTCAGATACGGACTGTATATTGAAGCAGCTAATTCTAAAGCGAACTCAGTGATGGTTTCAAGTACCTTAGCTAAACATAAAGAAAATTCTTCCACAAGCGAAATAGCAAGGCCTTGTGTGCCTCGCAGTCCCAGTGACAGTGCTGGCAGCAACTCTGGGAAGAGAAAAGCCTAGGCTGTGGCCCTGAGCCTGAGCCACTTGACTGTTGGCTGGGGCGAGGCTGCAGACGGCCAGGCTTCCTGGAGCGTGACCAATTCCTGGGTGCCTGCGACTTGTGGTTGGTTCTCTGTCCCCAGAGGACCCAGCTCTTGGGCTGGTCAGTCACCCTCCTTTATCCCACCACATTCAAGCCTTTCTTGATGAGGAACTGTTGATGTCTTCCCTTGGGCTGCCTGTAGATGGGAATACTTTTCTATCATAGCTCTGCTGACTTTATGTATGTGTGGCACTTGTTACACTTCTTTTCATCCTGATTACCAGAAACTTAAGAAGATTTAAGCATTGTTTAAGCAAAGCTTATTGGCTCATGGAACAGACTACTTTAAGAGAGGTAGCTTCAGGTATGGCTGGATATGGGTGCTTACATGCAATCAGGACAGTATCTCCCTGCTTCTCTCAGTTCAGCTTCTAATCGTGGTTCATTCTCAGTGGGGTCTTCACATGCAGTGGCAGAATAAGCCTCTCAGCTCCAGGCTTCCATTCTAGGAGCTCACTTACTCCAGCTGAAGATCTGGGATGGAGTCCCAATGGCCTCTTGGGAGAGGACTCAGTAGACTGGGCCAGCCGACCGTTGGTGCCATGCACGTTGGAGGTGGACAATCATGGTTTCCCCAAAGCAAAATTGTGCTGTTACCTGTAGAGCGCAGGGGATGCTGGGCTGCCACAAACAGCTGACCTCTTCTTAAACCCCTCAGGGGCAGGGAACTCTGGCTTACTGGGTTTTGTGGTTCCAGCCTCTTGTATAGTGCCTGGCAAAGAAACCCCAGGCATTGAACAAAGTGGTCACTTGAAGATAATTTGAATCCTCACTTGGCCCCAGCCCTCCTGATGGCTTTTGTGATTGTCTTTCAGTGGAATATATAATCTGAGAGAGAGTTCTGCCCTGTGCAGGGGTGTCCAACCCTCTGGCATCTTTGTGCCACACTGGAAGGAAGGTTGTCTTGGGCCACACATTAAATACATTGCAACATGTAATCACAAAAAAGTCTCATACTGTTTTAAGTAAATTTATGGTTTTGTGTTGGGCGTATTCTCAGCCATCCTGGGCTGCATACAGCCCGCAGTCTGCAGCTTGGACACCCCTGGGCAGTTTACCCTGCGCGGTAAACAGGAGGGTGCGTTCTTTTAGGGTCTACATGTGCCAATGTGGAGCACATTGCTCTGGAGAGTGTTGGCCGTCTAGGGTTCACAGTTCACTGACACTTAGTCCTGCTTTATGTCACTTCAGAGGGTGGGATAGAGACGTTGGAACACATGTGAAGTGACCCTTCTCTGTTCAGCTGATGTTGAGTGACTTTGCTGGTGTTTTTGGACATGTTCCTTGGCTAGCACAAGCATCATTCTTCCTCTTCGACAAAAAGGCCCTTTTCCCAAGGGGATCCCACCACTTGCAGTTGTGTGTGTGCCTGTGCTTAGAGCTGGGCCCGTTTTCAGAGGGCACTGTGTGCCCACTGTCATTCTGGGTGCGGTGTGCAGTCAGTTTGCAGGCCCTGCCTTTTCTCCCAGAAACCATTCCAAACGGAAGTAGTTCTGTTCTCAGGCCGGCCCACTTCACTCTTGTGATCCAAGTAGGTGTCATCAAGCAGCACTAACAAAACCGTAAGAATATACGTCTTCCCTGTCCCCTCACTGAAAGGGATAGATTCCACTAATGAGTGCCTCCAGTGGCACCAGTTCTTGTCCTCAGGTACCACCTTTTTAACGCTTCAGAATCAACCACTGCCATCAACAGACTCTAGGACAGGGCGTTCTGCACATACACTCCATCTCCAAACCCTGCGGTGGCTAGCCTGGGATTAGCCCTATGGGGCAGTTGTTGCCCCAGGGGACATTGGACCATGTCTAGACACATCTTTGTTGTTGAAACTGGGAGAGAGGTGGTTCTGGCTGCGTGAGTGGAGGCCAGAGATGCTGCCACGCACCCTGCAACTTACAGATCAGCCCCCACAGCAAAGAATTGTTCAGCCCACAATGTCAGTAGTGTCAAGGCTGAGAAACCCTGGGCTGGTCTTATCCCTGTAGTACGCACATGCAAAGACACGGAGTGCAGATGGTTACTAGATTGCATCTGGTGATGCAGTGGGGGTGGCAGGACTAGGCCGGAGTCCAGGCTGGCCTGGAGGCTGAGTTTCTGCTCTTCCTCGCTCTGCTATCCTGTATGTCATAGTAAAAATAACATGAGATAGTGATGGTGATGTCTACCATCTATCGAGTGTTACCTTCTAGCTGTTATTGTTGGCCAGAGGTTGACAGACCTTTTCTGTAATGGGCCAGATAGAAAGTGCTTTAGGTTTGGTGGACTCAACAGTCTCTGGCATTGCCAGGTGAGAGCAGCCACAGGCACTATGTAAGCAGGTGGTCACGGCTGTGTTCCAGAAAAACTTTGTTTAGAAAAACAGGACATGGGCTGGATTTGACCTGCAGGCCAGAGTTTGCTAGTCATTGCTCTAAGTGGTTTTATGGGGTGTTTCTCATTTTTTGGGTTGTTCATTAGTCAGAGATCATGTGACATAGTTAGAAGAATGCAGATCTTGTTTTCAACAGATTTAGGTATGACTTTTGTTCCTGTCATTTACTTTATCGTGACTGTACCTCTCAGCTCCTCAGGCCCCAGACTGTATCTGTAGAACGGGGACAGTATCACTGAACTCCTAGTGGTGTTGGGAGGCTTAGGAAGGGCCTGGCACAGAGATGTCACTTGGGAAACATCGGCCCCCTCATGTCCATGAGCAAGTGACTTGAGGTCTCTGAGTGTCAGTGGCCTCACCTATGAAACGGGCTTGCTGGTCATAGATAATAACAGCTAACAGCATACAGGGTGTCTGTGAGCCAGGCCTTCTGCCAGGAGCAAACCACTGACCCCGTCCAACAGCTCTGCGTGTGAGTGGGCGCTTGCTGCCGCTTTACAGAACGAGGAAACAGTTCCAGGGAGTTTGAATACTAGCCTAAGGTGACACCCTGGCAGGTAGTGGAGCCCGTCAGCGATCCTAGAGCCCTGGTTGACCTGTGCATGAGTCCTGGGTCTCAGGGCCTGTGCCTGTGATGAGTTCCAGAGCTGAGACATCGACATCCTGGCTCCCAGTAAGTCACATCAAATATTTTTAGCAGTGGATTTGAATTGCTCAGTCAGACATCTGTTTTTGATTGGCTGGCGGATGAGTTTTGGGGTGTGTTCATGTTCAAAAGAAAAAGTTTGTCTTTGCTGTATTTGCTTCCTAGGATTCCTGGGGCGGAGCCCTACATAGAGAACACAACTATCTGTCCACTCCTTTCCTGCCATCCCTACTTGTGTATATACCATCAGAGGGTTCCTTAACCGCCCTCCATACGCCGGAGATAGTTCAGTGTCTAATCTTTTTTGGGTCTGTGAAGCCAGCTACAGCTCCTTGTCAGTTCCCAGCTTGTACCTGTGTTGAACAGGGGGCCGTGGCTCCCACCATGTATCTGGGGCCAGTGGGAGCAGGCAAGGGCAGGGCCCAGGTGCCAGCATCAGCTAGATCCTTCTCTGTCCTGGCCTCAGCTGCTCTAGCCCGACTTCCCAGGCTGCGGGGCGTGGACACGTGTCAGCCCCAGCACCTCCTGTGTGGAGGTTCTGAGATTATAGAACAGAGCAGATCCCAGGAAAGACTCTAGTTAGTACCATTTCCATGTGGTCCAGGCGGGTCCCCTATGTACAAATTGCTTGGGCCTAGCTGTGCCCAAGAGTGGATACAGAGGTTGACCAAAATCTGATTCATTTTTTATTTACACCTTGTCTTGTTGCAAAAAGCATTCAGGGCAGCATATCTTACATACAGTGGTGCTGGGTGTGTGAGCTCTCGCATCAGATGCACTGCGTCCTGGGCGTGTTCCTCTTCGAGTCTCAGTTTTCCCCATCTGTGGAATGGGGAAATGAGAAGACCTCGTGCAGAACGTTGTTTTGAGAATTAGTAACTGACAATGTCGGTGTTACTTACTCTGCTTGTCGCTGCTGTTGTTGTTAACGTTGTTATGCTCGTCTCAGGGAAACGTTGATTGTTAGGGAAGGCAAGTGTTAGTCTGGCTTAGAACTAAGAGTGTGTGTGTGCACGTGTGCGTGAGCTTGTGCGCGTTAGTGCGCACGTGTGCATGTCCTGACCTCATTGCCAACAGGTTGCATCTAGTTTTCCCCTGCACGAAGCTCCATCATTTTCCATGGATACCAAGCAGTTCACATTTTCTCTAGCCAATTGCTCATCAGTAGTCATGCCTGTTAGCAAAGTCTTCTTAAAGCAGTTTATTCGTGGTGTGTTAAAATGTGGTACTCTCTGTGTATTCCTTTTGCCTGTTGGAAGAACGGCTTCACATCCTCCCTGTCCCGATCATGTTTAAGGCCACAGTCAGAAAGCTGGAGAAGACGCAGCGCCCGGTCTCTGTTTCCCTCCCAGTCTCTCTGTCCCAGGCCTGTTCCCACCCGTTCTTCCGCGGACTGGGGTACCCTCCTCAGTCCCTCCAGCCCTGTCTGCTTTTCTGCTCTTCTGGGCTTCAGATGCCCTCCTTCACCCTCTTGGGATCTTCCCCAGTCCTTCAGGCTTCCACTCCAGCTTTGGGACTTTGTGTCCAGCTTTGAGACTCTTAGTGTGAGCTTACACAGGTTTCGCTGGTGGCATTTCAGGTGGGAGGAAGTGGAAGAACAGAGGAAGGGAGGAGGGCAATGAATATGGTGTGCATGTTTTAGAGTCAATCAGTTAATTATTAGGACGGCGGTGCTGTTTTACCTGTTTGAGAGATAAGAAACCTGAAGCTGAGAGAGATTAAATAATTTGACCAGAGGCAGTGATGATGAAGCGTTGAATTCAGAGTTTGTTCAGTCATTCGACTTTTCATCAGACCCCTGCGATGGGTCTGGCGCTGATGCCTGTGCTGGGATTGTAGCTATGACCTAGGGGTTCCCTTCACTCTTTGTATGGCACCTCATCATCTGGTAAGGATTCCTCCTGAGCAGGTGATAAGGTCCTACTTGGACCATTGCTTATAGCCCTCACGGAGCCTGCGTTTGGGGGACTGGGTGTGAGGGGGAGCTTCCATAAGGTTGAATGACTTAGGAAAGAGAGTGTTTAGCCCAGTCAGTTCTGGTTTTGGAGATGGCAACTGAGAACGACAAGAGCAGCTCCTGAATGGGAGGCATCCGGCATTCCTGTGTCCCGTATTTATCTTTGTTATTTCACGGCCCTGCATGCAGCCCCATTGGAATGCTTGTTGTTTCCTTCTGCAGCAGATAGGTCTCGTTGTTAAATACTTGTGTGGTTTAATTTTTGGACATCCTTTCAGGAAAGAAAAAAGATGGATCATCCCTTTCACCTGGAAGGAAACAAGTGGGAAATCACACTTCAGAGGCAGTGTCCCCTCTGAGCCAGCCCCTCCAGCTTTCCAAGTGTTTTGACTGAAGACAAGTCCAATGGAATGTTAAGTGTTGATTTAAAAACCTAAGGAGCCTCGTGATCATTTGGATGTGATGTTTTAAAATGAAGGCAACACAGGTGAACCCTCTGAGCTCAGGGCAACTTCCATAGCCTCTGCTTGCTGAGGGGCCCTTGGATGGAGAGTCATTGGAGACTGAGGTCTGGGGCTTTGCTTTTCTGAGGTTTCCTTCTTCCCCTGTAGGTGGTCCCAGTTCAGGGAAAAATAATACTTGGCTGCATTTGAACATTACTGTGTGCTAGTTACTGTGTAAAACATTTTGCATAGATTATCTCATTTAATCCTGATTTGTAGAAGGGCGGAAGGGGACATTATTCTAATTACAAAGGATTCTTCCCTTCAAAGATGATTTCATTTGCAGAACTCCTTTAAAGCAGAGATTGGAATCTGGCAAACTGGGCTACATCTAACCCATAGATCTGTTTCATTTGGCTAATACAGTTTTTCAAATTGAGTTTATTGATAATGTTGAACAACTAAGACATTTCCTGTAATATCTTTGATTTCTAATTTCTCTTGAAAAAAATGAAGATTCAACAGCAACAGGTGTGTGCTTGCCCAGATGAGTAGCAGCTGTCCCTTTTTCAAGAGATGGCCCTGGCCACATCCCTGTATCCCCACCTAGCCTCTTTCTCTCACTGGTTTTATCTGCCTGGTCCCTGTATGCATTTTTTTGGTCCCCTCTGCTTTAAATTATCAGCTTCTCAAGTCTTTTTAAAGCAACAGTTTTCAAATTTGCTTTCATGTGTAAACTTTCGGACATGCCATTCATCCAACATTCATTTGGCAAGTATGCGCCAGAAAATGAAATCTGCCAAGATGCATAGAAGGTCGGTTGACTCACCTCTCAGCTTTTTCTGTGGGAAATGATTTAAATTGGAACAGCAGAGGAGCAAATGGGACCCTCAGCAACACTTCCCACCGTGGTGTCCCGCGACAGTGTGGCTTCTTTGGAGGTCTCCAGAGTTCCTCCTGTTTGTTGCTGTCTGAGATGGCTGGGTTGCAGACCCTGTGGGCTGTGGCCTCCAGGCAGACTCAGGGCAGGGGAAGAGGCGACTCTTCTGGATGTGGAAAGAACCTTCAGTTTCACCTGCATCCGTTGCTGCATGGAGTATTAGAATTCATTTTATCAATCAAAAAATCTCTAAACAGTGACGGTCACTAGTAATAAGGATAGCAGCAGCTAATGCTATTCACGTTCTTACTGTGTGCTACACAGCATGCTAAGTGCCTGACCCAGATTATTTCAATTATTTCTTGAAGTAACCCATAAGATGGGTACTATGATTACCCATTTTACTAATGAAGATGTCAAGGCCCAACAACAGTCAGTACATGCTCAAGGTCACCCTTTTTGCAACTGGCAGGGTCAGGATTTGAACCTGCAGTCTGACTCAGCACCTCCATGCCCTGCTGCCTCCTGTGGGTCAAGCTACATCCGCGATGACATCTCTCTGGGTCTGTGTGGATAACAGTGGCCAGGACACTTAATGTCTTTGTCTAACCATCATCATAGTCGAAGAAGAACCAGCTGGTGTTAGGAAGGTAGAAAAACATAAAACTTCCATTTTAAATTAAATTAAGTCAGATGATAACCAGAGACCCAGAGGCATAGACTGTTCCCAGAGTAGCTAACAAGGTTGAAATTACTTAATATTGTTGTCTTTCAGCTTTTAGGGAGAAAGTTTTGGTATGGAGCTCACTGTGCAGGTAGAGTCAGTGTATTCAAAATAGGCTCTCTGTCAGCACCCCGCGATGGTGGAGAGCCATAAATAAATTTGACTGCAGAGCAGTTTTTGGCAGGATTTTTTTTTAAAGTAAGCTTATTAGCAGGTGACATGAAACTCTGTTCACACTGCCCTGTATCTGTCATGATGCTGTTGAGATTGGCCCGAGCAGGTTGGCACGATTCACAAGCTGTTTCTTCTGTTGTGGTGACTCTGATACCTTCAAGTTCTGTCCTCTTAGCAAAAAGTAACTGGGATTCTGTGCGTTCTCTTTGTCCAGGGGGTTTCCATTTAAACTGGAGACATTTGCTGTTCTTCATGTATTCTGCGGGGATGGCAGGTGACAGGTGATTTGTTCTTCCATTTTAGACCTGGTACCAGGAAGACCGAGGTACAGGGGAGCCATGTTGTACTGTAGCCATCTCCTGAGGTTGGGACTGCAGGAAGCCCTCGAAGGTCAAGGGACTCAACATGAATTGAGTACCAGAATTGGCGAGGCCCTTGAGAATTTGTTCTTGATTTTATCTTCTTAACCATCCTAGGCAGCAGGTAGCAGTGGTTGCTTTTATAGACAAGGACACTGAGTATCCGGCACTGAGTGTAAATTATGTCACCTGTTCAAGGTCATAGAGCTGGGTGATAGAGCTGGGATGCAAAACTAGATCTGTCCTTCCAAAAGCCCTGTTCATGTCCCAGTGCCACATCTCCCCCCAGCTGTTAGACGGGGGTGTTTAAAGTACCTCCCGAGGTTCCATCCAATGTGGCCGTCTCTGAGCCAGTAACTCAGGGTGCAGGTGGGATCGGTCCTGCCAAACACCTGTGGAGGGCAATGGAGAGGGACCCTTTCACGGGCTATTTGGAAGAGCTTCTTGTCATCTGTGTTATAGAAGTATCATCCTTAGATCTGTCGTTTGCATACTGCAAGACTGGCTCCCTAATTTGCAGGGTCCAGCGCAAAATAAAAATGCTGGTCTTTGTTCAAAAGTTCCTACCTTTTGCAGTCTTTCTCTTGATCAGTCAGGGTGATTCTATTTGCTATTTAAAGTTGTGCCCCCTTGGGTATGGGGATACGTTCAAAGCAGGTACACACTCCTGTAGGAAGCTGTTTTGTGATCTGACACAGGGGGGCATGTGTGCACACCCAGACCTCTGTCAGGGTGGAATGTGGCAGCTAGGCGGGGACGGGGAAGCCTCAGCCAAGAGCCTGTGTGTCCTTCGCTTGTGCATATGCTCTGTGGCCCCACCAGACTCCATTTACAGAACACCAATTCAGAAATACAATTATTAAGAATCTCAAGACGTTGAACACAGAGCAACAAGCCCCAAGTGCAGTGCCTCCGCCTTCTGAGCTTGAGGCACCATGTGACCTCATGGGTTATGTTCCCATGAAGCTGAACTTGGACCATTGACTTTGCTTAAGGTCATTTCCATGCTAAAGTTTTGATTTTCTATGTAGTTAAGCATATATACCATTTATTTTAATTTCTGGGTTTCCAAGTTTTGTCAAGGCAAGTACGGATTCTATTGCAAGAAGGAGAAATAAGTACTAGGCAGTAAATAGCACACACTCACTGCAAAGAGATGCTTATGGCAGGTTAGAGATAGGGTATGTGTGTGTGCGTGTGCGCTGCTGTTATCAAGGAGTAAGTGAGACATAGTGCTGTTGGGCGACCTTCAAGTTATTTTTTATAATAAACCACCATATTAGCTCAGAAGTGCCTGCTTCATTTGAGCAACATCCCCCAAGGGCAGAGTCCATGGTACATGCAGGAGTTTCTTTGACTACAGTCAGCTCCTTCTAGTCCTCCATCCTGACAGTTGAGAGAAGCTGATGCCTCCCTTTGCATCCGGTGGAAAACTGGACAGCTAGTCTAGCTCACCATGGTCCCTATCTAGTAAAACACCTTCCCTTCCAACAGAGGCTCTGATGGAGAGTGAAGAACGGTGTGTCCCATGCCCCCTCCCTCAGCTGCTCAGCCCATCCCGGCACCCAGGTTGGGGTGTCGAGGTGAGAGCTTCTCTAGCCGGCCTCACCCCTGCACCGTCCCCAGTCTCTTCTTTGGTGATTTCTCTTTTAGCCTCTGGAGCCAGTGAAAGTTTGTGTGTCAACACCCTTTGCAGAGCAGCAAGTTGTTTTTAAAGACCTGTTTTATGTTGTTTTCTGGCTGAATTTACAAAGCTACTTATGTATATATTAGTCTGTCAAAACTGAATTCATATGCCAGTTCCTTCCCCAGAATAAATTGCTCAGAGAGGGGGCACCTCCAAAGTTGCCCCAACTCATCCAGACTCATTTTGTCAAAGCAGTAATTTGAGGTTCAGGGTTGTGTGAAGAGAAGCTCCCCATTTTGGGAAGCAGACAGACCTGGCTCTGAACCTGACTAGCAGGGTGGCTTTGGCCAGACACTTCAGCTCAGTGCTGTCCTGTGAACGAGGGAGAATGCTGCCTGGCTGATTGCGAGAGAATTCGGTGATGCAGCTCACAGACTGTGCTTGGCACATTTCAACAAATGCCAGCTATTCTCGCTAGTCCAAAATTTATGAGTGTTCTCACTGACATGGGGAGCCTCACTGCACAGCCTCCCAGGGAGCTCTCCCAGGAAAAAATCTCCAGGCCTGACTGATGGTATGACATCCTAACGCTGGAGGGCGTGGGATCCAAAGACCGTCTGAGTAACCTGCTAACTGACGTAGAAATTCTGTTGATTTTTTTGTCTTTTCACAAGTATTGAGTGTCTTTTCCAGGCACTTGTGTGTATGTGTATATACATACATGTGTGCATGTGAATGTATGTGAGCACATGAAGCAGACTTGGTCCTGATTTTATGGAACTTCTATCCAGCAAAGGAAAGAGACTATAAACAAGTCATCAACAACTAAGTTAGTCTAGGGGCATCTGTTATCCATTTCTGTGCAACAAATCATTCCAAGACTCAGTGGTTTAGAACATTTGAATTGTTGATTTGCGGCTAAAGTTCCCATCCAGCCTGTGTATGTCTATAGTGATCATAGGCCAGTTCCCTTCTGGGTGTGCAGATAGGCCTCGATTCCTATTGTACGGGCCCCTCAGCTAACTCATGGCCACTGGCTTCATCAGAGCGAGTCATGGAGAAGAAGCAGAGAGAGTGAATGCAAGAGGGAAGTCAGCCTTTTATAACCTACTTTTAGCAGTGGTATCTCAAGGCTTTTGTAATTTTCTATTTGTTTAGAACTAAGTCACTGGGTCTGGCTCATACTCAAGAGAAAGGGATTGCATGCAAGCGTGTTGTGAAAAAGAACCAGGCTGGGAAGGGCCTCTGAACACCGGCTGGCCAGGGGTGTGGCCTCTCTGTGCCTGTGACATTTGAGCTGAGTCCTGAGTGATGAAAAAGAAGAGCGAGGATGAGTTGCCCCGGCAGTGGGAACGGAAGATTGAGGTTTTGAGGCAGGAGGAGCTAGAAGGATGGCATTGTGTCAGGCATAGTGAGTTAAAAAAATGCGTGTGGGATTAGGCTGAGAAGTTTGGCAGAGACCAGCCTCTGCCTGGAAACATGTGACAGGGAACTCAGCACCTTACAGGGCAGCCTGCCTGTTGAAGGGCTAAGTGTCATCGCCTGGGGAGTTTTGCTCTTATTTGAGCTGGAAATGGTTGTTTTGCATGGGCTGCAGGTCCTATCCCGGTTATCTGTACTCAGAGTCATGAAACTTACTGAATATAGCGGGCCTCCTGTGTACAACAGGACGGCTTGGACAGCACGGGGCTTACACTGTGGTGATCATCCCTGACCCTAGAGAGCTTGTAGAGCTGAAGAGAAGGGCCCGGGAACAAGGCAGAGGTGGCAGAGGGCATTCTGTGGGGGAGGCACTCGGCCCACTGGGAGTTGAACGCAGACTGGTCACGTCCAGTTGGAGGGGTGGGTAGAGGCTTCTGGAGGAGAGACCACTGAAGGTGTCTGGCTCATGGGGATGCTGGAGAGAGACCCTGCCTGGTAGAAGGAGCAGAATGTGATCTCAGAAAAACCATGCATCAGCCATTGTCGCAGAGGGTGATGGAGCTGGAAGGTGGTTCAGGCCTGTGCAGGTCCAGGCAGCCGACCTGGAGTATGGGAGACAGTTACTAGATGAGGAAGGGCTCAGAGGTGGTGATATACTTGAAAATTCACAGTTGCCCCTGTTGAAAAGGCTCCAGAGCATTTTGTTGGCTTCAGAATTGATCTTTCTAGTGCAGTATGTACTCAGGGAAGCCCAGAGCCAATGTGTGCAGGAGCTGGGTGCCTGCTGTTGTATTTTCTCCTCCTTTCTTCCTCCTTCCTCTATAGCGCATGCTTGCTGGATTCAAGGCACTGTCCCTGGGACTTTACATACATAGCTTATTGAATTGATTCTTCATAACCCCTGTGGGGTGGGCATCATGACCCTGTTTTGCAATGCAGGGGCCCAAGCCCAGGAGTTTGGTCAGCCTGCCCATTGCATAGCAGGGAATAATGGGGGTGGGGTCTCCCTGAATCCCCCTGCTTTTAAGTCTATCCCCTTTCTGCTGGCCATACACCTTCTTTTATTTTCCTTTTCAAAATTCTTGGGTCAAAAAACATCCATTAGCAATGCGCAGAGTCACCAGCACCCGTGGAGCAGGTGTAGAGAAGGGCTTTGCTGTTGTGTGGAGACCATCCTATGAGTGGACAGGCATGTGGGCAGGCATTTCCGTCACTTCTCTTGATGGTTGGACCCCCGGGCTGCCTGCGATGACTGGCCAGTCAGTTCACTGGTGTTTTTTGGAGTGTGAACGGTGTGTCAGACACTGTTTTTGTTTTCTTTTTTTGGTCTGTTGTTGTTTCTGTCCCAGAGAGAGAGCAGAGAACAAAACCAAAGTCACTGCCTAAGTTGCACCAACTCCAGTCTAGAGGGAGACCTTCACGTGCAGAAATAGAGTTAAAGTTGTGTGCTAAATGCCACGGTCTGGGGAAGACCACCGACGCCACCCCCTGCATCCCCATTGGTTGCTTGATGACCAAAGCCACACTGAGAGTTTGTGAGCAGGACCCAGGAGTTCAGGCCCCACCAGCCAGAGAGGCCCTGCTGACCTATGGGGAAGCATGACCAGGCCTGTGACGCCCGCCTGAGGCAGTGGACCCCACCCCACTCCAGAGCCTCCTTCATCACCTTCCTCCTCTTTCCTTGAGCAGAATAGAGCCCCTGAGCAAGGTGTCTCACTGTCTTAGTCTGTTTGGGGGGCTGTAATAAAATACCACGGACTGGGTGGCTTATAAACAACAGACATTGATTTCCCACAGTTCTGGAGGCTGGGAAATTCAGGATCAGGGTATCAACAGATCTATTTCTTTGTGAGGGCCTGCTTCCTACATTGCAGATGACCATCTTCTCCTTGTATCGTCACGTGGCAGAGAGAGAGAGCTCCAGCTTTCTCTTCTCTTCTTATAAAGGCATTGCCATAGACTGACTATTTGTGTCCCCCCCACCAATCCACATGTTAAAAACCTAATTCCCAGGGCACAGGATTAGGGGGTGGGTATATGACAGGTGGTTGGGTCATGGAGGCAGAACCCTCAGAAATGAGATTGATGTCCCAATAAAGGAAGCTCAGGAGCGCTCCCTAGCCCATTCCACCAAGTAAGGACGCAGTGAGAAGTCAGCGGGCCGTAGCCTGGGAAAGGCCCCTCACCAGAACCCGCCTGTGCCAGCACCCTGATTTCAGACTTCCAGCCTCCAGAGTCATGAGAAGCAAATTTCTGTTGTTTCCAAGGCACCCAGTCTGTGATATTTTGTTATGGCTACCTGAGCAGACCGGGACAGGCACCAATCCGTTCATAAGGGCTCCACCCTTATCACTTAATCACCTCCCTCAGGTCTCACCCCTAATACCAGCACATCGGGGGTGAAATTTCAACATTCAAGTTTTGGTCGGGGACACAAGCATTCACTCTGTAGCACTAACTTACACTGCAGGGAGTGATGTGAGAATGAAGACCATTTACTGTGGAAATAAGTCCTGAAGTTCTAACGTTCTGGATGTTTCTTTTTCAACATTTAAAAAATGCTTATAGGTAATTTTTATTCCTTTCCCCCTTCCATATGCCACACATATTTATTGAACGTTTACCGTGTGTCTGGCACTGGGGTACAGCAGTGGACGCAGCAGACAGTAGTCTCTGCCCTCCTGTTGCCTACCTCTTGTGGGGATGAAGTGAGTACGAAGACATAGTCATCAGATGATGGTGAGGCCCATGTGAACATCAGAACAAGGGTAGGGAGCAATGGGGGTGGGAGGAAACAGTTTATATGGGGTGGACTTGGAAG
Source organism: Micronycteris hirsuta (assembly GCA_004026765.1). Taxonomy (NCBI): domain Eukaryota; kingdom Metazoa; phylum Chordata; class Mammalia; order Chiroptera; family Phyllostomidae; genus Micronycteris; species Micronycteris hirsuta. The sequence goes on along the minus strand of PVJI01004198.1, from coordinate 1,292 downwards.
GCCATACTGGTAAGATAATACTGGAAGATAATGCAAGGTAGAGACCTGCAGTCAGGGGGAGGGAATGAGCCCAAAGCTCAGTTGTCTGGGCAAGGAAAGTCCTATGCAAAGGGGACAGCATGTGCAAAGGCCTTTGTGTTTAAAGAACAGAAATGGGGCCGGAATGGCTGGAGAAGATGGCGGGGGAGGGGGCATTGGTAGGAGAAGCGGTCAGAACTGTAAGGGCCTGGCCAGGTTGTGTGCAACTGGCTTTTACTCTGAGCCATATGGGGGCTGCCTGTGGGTTTTGAGCCAAGTGACAGAGCCACTGTGTTGAAAGCAGGCGGATGGTGGGCAGGGGCAGAGACACTGCCTGGGGGACACTGCCCAGGTGAGACAGGGTGGAGGCCTGGGCCAGTGTGCTGACAGAGGAAGTGGTGGGGAGATGGCTGGGTTCTCGGCTTGCTTAGAAAGGAAAGACGTCAGAATTTGCTATGGGGGACAGGTAGGCTCTGAGAGAAAGCAGAGTCCACAATGATTCTAAAGTTACTGGCTTTGAGTGAAGGGAAATCTGTGCATTATTATTTGGTGTGATGGGGAAGGCTACATGGGGAGTAGGTTTGGGAGGAAAATTCAAGAGTTTGGTTTTCAGGCCACTTTGAAGTTTTGGGTGCCTGTTGACACTCAAGTGGAGCTGTTGAGTAAGCAGAATATGAGTCTGGGGTTCACAGCGGGCGATAGGAATTTAGTAGTTATCAGTGTACAGATGGTATTTAAAACCAGGGGACTGGCTCAGGTTATCTAAAGAGTTTCTTAAAAATCTCACTTTGGAGAAGAAGGCTTGCAAACATCTCTGAACCCATTTGCCCCGATGTTTAATGGAGATGTGAGGGATTGTCTGCCTGAGACAGTGAGAAGGTGGTGTACCCAGCAGCACTGGGACAGCTGCCTGCTGGGGAAACCCTGGGATCTGGCAGTCCTCACCCATCATCCCAGCTCTGGAACACTTTGTCTCAGGTCTTAGGAATACAAGCATCAAGGAAACAGATTTTGCCACAAAACTAGAGCCAAGTGAAAGTTTCTGGGGCTGAGTAACTGTTGAATAACACTTCCGTAGCCCTCCCTCGGCGGCTTCAACTTGAATGTGCTATACGCTTGGGCCAAAGTCGTGTTCCCTCTGCAGCTGCTTCCTGGAGAGCCCACATGGCATCTGCAATTGGAGGGTATTTGGTGCATCATGGAGTGGACGTATAATGAATTTTCTTTTTGGCATAAGTTGACTTCTACCTAAGTGTCTCATTGGCATTCTCAGG